>JAAFCE010004209.1:19900243-19965609 GCA_013389805.1 Trigoniulus corallinus | reverse complement strand
TCTTCTCTCCCTCTCTCGTTCTCCCCTTTTCTTCTCTCCCTCTCTCGATCTCCCCTTTTCTTCTCTCCCCCTTTCGATCTCGCTCTCTCCCACTTTCTTTTCCTCTCTCTACCTTCTCCCTATCTCTCGCCTACTCTCTCTCAGTCTGTCGATGTCTCTCCTTTCTCTCTCTGTCTCTTACTCGCTCACTTTCGCTCAGTAAAGACGTCATCTGCCTTGGTGGGATTGATCTTGCAACTGCAGATTCCGGAAGTTGAGCACGCCCTTGAGCCACCGGGACAGACAGAACAACACAACGAGTTCAAAATAATTTATTATTAATGATCACTTAATAAAATATCGTCTGTAAACCAATTATTTTTAGGTCGACTGTAACGTGAATAATATTATCAATGAGGAAGGACAAGTCATAAATTACGGTTGCATTCCAAATAAATTATTGTCTCCCAATAATTTATTGATACGTGTATAATTTCTAACTTGGCAATGTTCAATTTTGAAGAGTAATTAGGTCAGTTGGACATAATTTCAAAATTTATTATTGCAAATAACCTATAATTTCTGAGAAAAACCTCTCTTCCTCCTTCTCGTCCTGTACCGCCTCGGCGGTTCAATAGCAGTTTACTTGATTCGATCCTCACCTACGAGGGTGCCTTTTACACCTAATAAGAGGTACCCGCCTCAGTAGCACCCTGCACGACTGCGTCAGTGGTTCCAGGTTCGATCCTGGATCGAGGTAGGTTGGCGTCTTCGGCCTCAAGTCCGCCTTCTGGCGGATGGGTGTCAAACCCTGTACCTTACCGTGTGGCGCACACTGACAATTGCACGTCAAAGTACTGGTAGATGCAGCAAAATTCCGAGATGTAGGAGCTCGGTGAAGTCCCCCTACGAACAGTAAATAACCGTTAGGGTTGCAGCGTTGGTCGGCAGCCGGCCGAGTCAAAATACCGTCCAAAAGATCGCCGATGGGTCCATTCAGAGAGAGAGAGAGAGACACAGATTGGTACCCGACCCTGCCTTAGAAGGGAGGGAGAGCAGTTGCTAGCTAAGAGGGGAGAAGGAAGTCCCCCAAGTGCGTCTTAGAGGTCTTCTGATGTTCTACTTTCCAGTTTCGACCGAGTTGCGGTCAGTGCGGCCACGTTACGTTGGACACACCAGTTCTCCTGCGATCACTGAAGTTAAGCAACGCAAACCCACGTTAGTATCATCCCGGGTGTTTGGTAAAGAACGTGGGGGGCTACAAATATCCCCTGTCCTACATCCTCATCTCCCGCTAGCAGCCTCCTAAGGGTTCATCCTGTTATGGCTGCTTGGCTTACTCCCCAACCCATAGAACATAGACATGAAATATTCAGGGCATAAAAAACCGCCCTGTGTCCATTCAGAGGGACAAGATGGGCACCCGACCCTGACATAGGCGGGAAAGGGTTAGGAGTTGCTACTGACTGAACTCATCCCTGGATGGGGTTTGAAATCCTTCTGTGGTTGAAGGCGAACCTAGATCACCTGGACCCTGACACTCATTTCTTAATATGTCGAGGGCATACTTCGTTAAAGGAAGAGAGCAGGTCTGGGAAGCGTCCAGGCTCACGCTAATCAGTCAAGCCCTTAGAGAACAACAAACGACGGACTAGCCTGGAGTAATGTGTTAGACGGTTCCGGGCCAGTGTCCAGAAAAGTGAACGCACGCGTTTTAGTCGGTAGACCAGTAGTGGGAGTCCGACGCTCAGTGCGCAAACGCATTTCACATACCGCAAAAAACCTCTCTCTTATCCAACTTGCCATGAGTCACTGTGCTTAAAAATTCATAAGGTCACAGGAAGGTTAAAGGAGCAGGTGAGGGTGGAAGGGGTTAAGAAATTTTTATCTAAATATTTGTTGTGAGATTGAGAGCAATGTCGTTAATAATGTATTTGTTTCGGAAAACGGTGAAAAAACGGATGGTCCGTGAAATTTCACATTCAACAACCGGTAAAAGGGGGCACAAGACGATCAGGAAGTTGACGTCATTTAATCCGTGTGGGGAGGGATGACGGGGTATTTTTAATATAGTCCACTAATCTTGTTAAATTACCAAAATAAATCTCTCTCTCTCTGAATGCCAGTAGGTCTCCCGGGCCTGGTACTCCCACTCATTCCCTTTCCAATGGCCTAAACCCCAAAAATTTGCCTACCACCCATTTTCTCAGTGAAATGTTTACTTGGGTCCATCACCCATTCATAACTTTCTCTTGGATAGGGTCCATCCCCATTCCCCCTGTTGTAGGTGGAAACAGCACTATATGAATCTATTTTCAGGGAATTAAAAAAAGCATTTGCCATTTTTTTGCCAAAAAAGTGATAAATAGCTTTTGGTTTCAACGGATCAGTGATAAGACGACATTTGGGGGTAATTCGATGGCCAGGATCTTAGGATTTTAAATGAGGATCAATTTCACTTCTAACTGTTGAATAAATGATGGTTGAAAAATGAGTCTTTTCACATATTTAGTTAAAACATTTTCGGAAAAACGAGAAAGAAGAGGCAAATCCAGCCCCTCTTATTAAGTAAATAGCCCCGGGTAGTAACACCTATAGCAGATTCAGACAAATATTTCCAGCAGAAGGGATTAAAAGCGACATCTGTATCTGTTAACATTCCAGAACACACACGTCAAATGGGTGCAAGCGCCATATTTATTCACAATTTTACTGAAGTGATTTAGGACGGCCTAGAGGAGGACCATATGTGATAAAAATTCTAGGATTGTAGAAACATTTCCTTTCATTCCTAAAACGCTAATCACCATTTTGAAAATTAGGGTCACCTCTAACCTCTTCAAGGAGCTGGCAGCTTGGGATTTCTTACTTAAAATTTTTAAATTCGAAAAACTTAGCGAAATTCAGTGAGAATCCAGCAAAATTCTGCAATATGTACAACTCCACAATATTATGAAAAAATTCTGCAATATTAATCAAAATTGCAACACTGCAACAAGTTGAGAAATTCTACACTACAGTATTTTGAGAAATTCTGGAATTTTATGTAAGATGCTGCAATATTTTGCGAAATTCTGGAATTTTATGTAAGATTCTGCAATATTTTGCGAAATTCTGCATTATGTAAAATTCTACAATGTAATGTACAACTGTGCAATATTATAATATAATCAAAACACAATAGTAAATTCTGCAATATTATGTAAAATTCTGCGGTATTTTGAGAAATTCTACCACATTAACCGAAATTCGGCGATACTTTTTCGCCATATGAAAGAAATACAAACTCCAATGGGGAGAAAGACTCCGATGTGACATTTTTCCCAGCCATAGGCGGGAAAAAGAGTTCGAAGTTGCTTAACAGGTGGGCAGATTCCAAACATTGTCGTAAATCGCAAATTAAGTTACAATTTTCAAAAAACTTTTATTGAATAATCCGGTGGCAACAACTCCTCACCCTTTTCGCGCCTATGGCAGGGTCGGGTACCTACCTTGTCTCTCTGAATGGACACAAGAGTGATATGTTGGACGGTGCTTTTTGCACAGCAGACTGGCGACCAAAGCTGCAACCCCTATCTTCAGTTTACTGTTTGTTGGGGCATTCCACCGAAGCCAGGGGACGACTACTACAATCCTGCCTACACCAGAGAATTTCACCTCATCTACCCTTTGAGAGGGTTCTTTTACATGCAAGTGCCATCGTACACCACACAGACCTCGTTTTACATCTCATTCGAAGGAAGGTGCTTTCGGCCCACCCCTCCCCTCTCTCTCTCTCTCTCTCGCCCGAAGGAAGCCAACAAGGGACCGGAGAATTGCGTTGGACACACCAGTTCTCGTCTGATCACTGAATTTAAGCTGCGCAACCCTAACTAGTACTGACTTGGGTGGCAGCTTGGGAAAACTGGGTACTGCTAGTATCCAAAAATCGTCGCATTAGTGTAGTGTCTGTGCAGTCTCTGCATCAGAACTACACGGTGGACGGGGCTCTAATGACCTTGTGGTTGAAGGGTCCTAAAACACTAACAAAACAGGGAGCGGCGAGTTGCGTTGGACACACTAGTTCTCGTCTGATCGCTGAAGTTAAGCAACGCAAGCCCAGTTAGTACTGACATGGGTGGTCGCTCGGGAAAGTCGTCGGGTCGGGTCGCTCGGGATAATCGTCGCATTAGTGTAGTGTCTGTGCAGTATATGCATTAGAACTATACAGTGGACGGGTCTCTAATGACCTTGTAGTTGACGGGACCTTAAACTCCAACAAACAACAACAACAACTAACAAAACAAAATCGGTTCCGAATCTCACCTAGAACCACTAACGCAGTTACCGAGCACGCTACCTACTGCGTCACCGAAGGAGTGTTTTTGGATAATCGGGTGAGCAACCAAACTAATTATTGAAATAACAACAACAGTAGTTAATTTAGTACAAAATAGAGTTATTTACTACTTAATTTTTATGACGCATTGCCTAAATTTTAGTGGTCGTTTTGTGTCCGCGTTTTTTAAATAATCATCATACCTAACCAGTTTCCCTGCCTATGACATGATCAGGTACGCTTTTGAATTGGAGGAGCCCCGCACACAGTTTCCTCTACTGCAGCCATTGCTTTATCATTTTAACATAGGCCTATTTCTTTTCCTGGGGGACACTCTTCCATCGAAATTTTTGCACCCGATTTAAACGTCCATTTCACTCCATTCTAGAAAGGGGTTTTTCCAGTTGCTGTGGTGACATAATCGGTACGGCATAAGCTTTACTTCCCATCTGACAAGGTGCTAGATTTAAACCCGCAATTCTGGATCCCCGAGCTAAATAGGCCCTATCATATTTGTGCGCCGATAGTAAAAAGACTCACGTCGGCGGTGCAGGAGGTAGCATGATCCATTATTGCGCCACTTGCTCCAGGTTCGATACTGGATCGAAGTGAGTTGGCTTGTCTCGGGCGAGAAAGAGGTTCCGAGTGCGCCTTCCGTTGGATTGCAAGTAAAACCATCGCCCAGTGTGTTGTAGGATGTCAGTTGTAGGCAAAAGAACCCTCTCTGCTATGCAACGGGCAGATGAAGCAAAATTACCAGGTGTAGGAGCACGACCCCTGGAGTCGGTGGAGTGCCTCAATTAACAGTAGGCCCGACTATAAATGAGCAAATATGTTGCAGTTTCGGCCAGCCACCACATCGCCAATGCTAGAGGGACATAGATGGGTAACCGTATGGGTCACATCTGAGTCTATTTCCCCGTTGATCTGGAACACTGAACCTAGGTAGTTAGCTTCTAGCACCTTTGTCACCAGCTTGCCTCTGTCTAATGGGGGTTGCGTTATTTACCTTCAAAGGTCAATTTGCTTTGATCAGACGAGAAGTACAGCGCAATACAGCCGCTCCCTCAACGTCACAGAAAGGGCAACAGAGCCACCACCAGGACATTTTATAGGATTTCGCAGGTTGTGGGTTCGATTCTCGTCTTTCTCATTTTTTTATTTCTTTTCCTGCTGCTGTTAACACGATATTAGAGTAGGGTTGCCATAATTGTCGGACCACCGACCGGGACATCCCCCCTTAAAAATAGTTTTTCAACAAAATGGCAAGAATTCATATTATAAACATTCATAGCTTTATTAAAAAATTCCATAATCCTCTCACTAACGCATTGAAATATAAAATATTTTAGAGTACCCAAAAAAACACGTGACATGCTCTCTAGGGGCGAACTGGTGACGAAGGTGCAAAAGGTGTGCCTCATAGAATCAGTGGGGGATGGTTGAGGTGGGTTGTTGTTGTTGTTGTTTGTAGGTGTTTTAGGGCCCTTCAACTACAAAGGTCATTAGAGCCCCGTCCACAGCATAGTTCTTATGCAGAGACTACACAGACACTACGCTAATGCGACGGTTTTTGGGTATTAGCAGTACCCAGTTTTCCCAAGCGGTCACCCTTGTCAGTACTAGCTGTGGTTGCGCTGCTTAACTTCAGTGATCAGACGAGAACTGGTGTGTCCAACGCAATTCGCCGCTCGATGGTTGAGGTGGAGACAGGCAAGTGGAATCCTTTTTGATAGTGATGAGTCCCAATCAAGGGACGTTTTACAGGGCAGTAGCTAGGCCAGCTATGGATCAGAGTGTTCGACAGTGAGGAAGAGCCACGTCAATAGAATGCAAGTAGCCGAGTGGGGTATCGAGCTGATAAAGTTAGGAATGAGTATATTAAAGATACCCTGGGATGGGGGACATCGCGGAAAAATGAGGGAGAGTAGGTTGAGGTGATATGGACACGCAATGAGAAGAGGGGAAGAAGAGCTCGTTTGGTTCATTTCAGGAATGCAGGTGGTTGGAAGCGCGCAGGGCAGGAGTAGACCGAAACAGACGTGAGAGTGGATTGTCCGTAAGGATATGGTAGTGTGTGGGGTGGACTGGGACCTGGTTGGAGATAGACGGGAGTGGAGGACTAGAACCCGCAGAACCGACCCTGCCACAGGGGGTATAAGAGTATGATGCTGATGCTGCTAAAGCCCATCGCAAAATGAGACGCAGTCTCCGCAGGTGACGCAGGGTGACTCATTATAAATTTCTGTGGCTCACATGATAGTATGTAGTTGCGCATGTTAAGTCGCAGGGTGACGTGACTCATTGCTGCGCCACGTAACCCTGCTGAGCGCAGTGCCAATGCCGCGTGACGTTGGCGTGACAATAACAAAAAGCGGTGCGAAGCAGAGAAGTTCTCTTGTTATTTGATGCAAGTATGGTGAAAAACTGCGATGCAATGTGCGGTGATTGCCTGCTAGCAGAATTTTGCAGGGCTGCTACCTGGCTACACCCTGCGTCACCTTCGCCACTTGCGTCATCCTGCGTCTCATTTTGCGCCTTTTGCAACTTCTCTGCTTCGCACCGCTTTTTGTTATTGTCACGCAGGAAACTGCGGCATTGGCACTGCGTTGTTGTTGTTGTTTGTTGGTGTTTTAGGACCCTTCAACTACAAAGGTCATTAGAGCCCCGTCCACAGCGTAGTTCTGATGCAGAAACTGCACAGACACTACATTGATGTGACGATCTTTGGGTATTAGCGGTACCCAGTTTTCCCAAGCGGCCACCCATGTCAGTACTAGCTGGGGTTGCGCTGCTTAACTTCAGTGATCAGACGGGAACTGGTGCGTCCAACGCAATTCGCCGCTCCCTACTGGCACTGCACTCCGCAGGGTCACGTGGGGCAGGCACTGAGTCACGTCACCCTGCGACTTAACATGTTGTTTGTTGGTGTTTAAGGTTCCGTCAACTACAAGGTCATTAGAAACCCGTCCACTGCATAGTTCTAGTGCATAGACTGCACAGACGCTACACCAATGCGACGATTATTGGCTATTAGCAGTACTCAGCTTTCCCGAGCGACCACCCATGTCAGTACTAACTGGGCTTGCGTTGCTTAACTTCAGTGATCAGACGAGAACGGGTGTGTCCAACGCAACCTGCCGCTCCCCTGCATACTATCATGTCAGCCACAGTCACCCTGCGTCACCTGCGGAGACTGCGTCTCATTTTGCGTTGGGCTTTACACGCGTGCTGCGACTTTTTCAGACATGGGACCTTGAGATCATATTTCAACTAGTTGTAAATTCTGCGACGTTAATTATTGTAGGAAAAAAGTTTTTTACGAGTTCCATACAGACATGTTCCTCTCCCATGTTACTATTTATTACACTCTCACAGCCCTATAAATAATAAAAAATACTCAACGTGGTTACTCGAGTGTTTACGTGAATGTTACAGATAAATGTCATTAATTTTAAGAGCCCTCTCTCCATTTTTACATAATGATGACGATACACTTTTAACAAATTATCTAACAATGTCTTAAAGATATAAATAAGGAAATTTCAAGAACCCCCCAAAAAAAACAAGAGGAAATGATTAGTTCAGCATTGCCATGTAGGAACCAATCACAACCCAGAAAAAATCTTTCAAAGGGGTAATATATCACACCTATAATATACGCAAAAAATAATTGTGCCTAAGTTTTCTGACGGCCTGGAAGAGGGGGGGGGGTGGACCAAAGACAGAGGAAGAGGAAGGGTGTGTAGTTATAACAGTTTCGAGGTGCATCACTTAGGTTAAATGGTCTTTTTCACTGTCTTGTTAAACATGTGCGAGTGATGAGGACCAGGGAGCGAGAGAGAGAGAGTCATTTGAAGCACATATTTTGACATTCACTTATTAAACGTGAAATATACACAGTACGTCTGTTACTAGACGATTTGGTGGGTGGGCCACGTTTCACGCACTCACAACACAGTTGACATTTTGCGCCACGTGTCACAGACCTTGGTTTTGCAATCAGTTCTTGGAGATAAACGAGGCAGAACATGAATCTTTCCAAATTGAATCTCACTCTTTAAAAACCGTTTATTTTTTAGTAGGACATTTGGGAGTTGGAAGTGGTGCCCCTCAACAAGTTCCACCGTGCTCCCTCCTTTTTGGAGACAGTAGATGCCTTGTTGTAGTAGAGGGAGTCAGGGCAGGAGGAGATGAACATCTGTAACACATTCCTACAAATTGCAAAACTGCGTATAAGAAAACATACCACCCTTGCCTATCTGTCCTCATGTCTCGTGGGTGTCTTCCTAGTCCCTTCCTCTCCCCCAGTACACCTTCATATTTTTGTCTCTTGGGTCCTCGCTCTCATCCTCTCTCTACCCCCCTTCCTCACACGCCGACTCCCCCACCCACAGTAGAGATCCATCATGGTCTCACTAACATTTGACTTGGCAATTCTTCATTTCTACAAGGCGTCCCGTTTGTGGATAGTCTGCAACTCTTTAGAGATGAGGTTTTCGTTAATTTGCTCGTCTTCTGCATGCACACGCGCCCCTCATCATCCCCCTTTTCCACTCAAACGTGGGCCATTTCACTTTACAAGTACCCATTTCGTCATCATCATCATTCCTTGCGTCTTTTCCCGCCTATGGCAGGGCGGAAGACTCGGTTGTGGAAAAGGAAACACGGGGCGAACCATTAGACGGTATTTTTAGGTAGGTGGCTCCTGACCTAACGTCGGCTTGGTTTCTCCATGGGGCCAATTTCGGCCACCAACGAGGGGCTGTATTGCGTTGGACACATTCCGTTCTCGTCTGATCACTGAAGTTAAGCAACGCAACCTCAGTTAGTACTAACATGGGCGGCCACTTGGGAACACTGGGTATCGCTAATACCCAAAATTCGTCGCAACAGCGTCTGTGCAGACTCTGTATTAGAACTATGCGGGTGGACGGGGCCCTAATGACCTTTGTAGTTGAAGGGTCCTAAAACACCAACACATCAATCAATCACCCACAAACGCCAGCATTTCCTGTCCATGCAGGGTTAGGTACCAATCTGTCCCGTAAGGACACAACAACGAACTATTAGACAGTATTTTTACACAACCGGCTGCCAACCAAATTCTGCAACCCCTTGGGTTACTGTATATAAAGTGGGTCAACGTGATTCGTGGGGGCAATTTCGGCCACGGACTCCAGGGGTGGCGAGCTGCCATACCTAGAAACTGGCTGTACCCGATCTAAAGGGTTCTTTGTTGGGCAGCAGGGACATTGTAGTCAACATACGGTGAGATTTCTCTTCACTGGTGTTTTAGGGCCTTTCTTCTCATTACGTGTCCGTAATGAGAAGAGGGGAGGGGTAGCTCGTTAGGTCCATTTCAGGAATGCAGGTGGTTGGAAGCACCCGGGGCAAGGGGAGACCGAAGCAGACGTGGGAGAAGGTTGTCAGTCAGGGTATCGTAGTGGACGGGAACGGGGTGGAAGATAGACGGGAGTGGAGGGCTACAACCTGCAGATCCGACCCTGCCACAGGCGGGATGGTGGTGGTGTTTCACGGCTCTTCGACTACAATAGTCATTAGAATCCCGTCCACTTCCTAAATCTAATGCAGAGTCTGCACAGACATTGCGCTTTTGGGACAACGTTTGGGTATTAGGAGTACCTAGTGTTCCCAAGCGGCCACCCTCGCTAGTACTAGCTGGGGTTGCGTTGCTTAACTTCAGTGATCAGACGAGAACTGGTGTGTCCTACGCAATCCAGCAGCTCCCTAACATACGGTGGGACACCAGCCGCCGCACTTCTCATGCGGCAAGAAAGCTCACTTGGGCCTTCCTGGGTCGGCGAGGGTCGAACCTGCGCCCATGAGTCTATCAGCCTACGTGTGTGCCTCGGAGAGGGCTTATAAGTACCCATTTGAGGCTTGTAATAAATGTAATATTGTAGTTGTATTGGAGCAATTGTAATTCGGACAAGGCAATTCGGAATTGGTTATGAATTAAAATATTCAGAAATGACGTCATTGTGGGTCATATAAGAGAGGCAAATGGCGGTAAAACAACTTTTCGCTCGTAAAAAAAAGCGCGGAAAAATCACGTAATCTAATTTTTGTTTTTCCTTCCCCCAAATGGGAAGGGTTGGTGGTGGCCCACAAAGTTACCTAATGCTCTATGTTGATAATTTTTAACGTGGAATTAAAAGAATGTTTGAAGAAATATTTTATTTGGGAGTGGCCACATTTGGAAATTTTTGGCAGTTTGATTTCGTGGAAAATATTGACATTCCCAAACGGGACGATACCATAATTGGGTTCAGTCATTTTTAGTTTCATATTTTGTTTTCAGATATTCAGCTCTTAAGAGGTGATGGGGTTATGGGATTAGGCCGGCAGCCGGCTGCGTTGCATTGTACACACCAGTTCTCGCCTGATCACTGGATTTAAGCAACGTGACCCCCAGCTAGTACTAGCATGGGTGACCGCTTAGGAACATTGGGTACTGAAATACCCAAATCGTCGTAACAGCGTAGTGTTTGCGCAGACTCTGCATTAGAACTACGCAGTGACCATTGCGGTTGAAGGGGGCCAAAACACCAACAAAGCAAAGCGGTCCAATAGTTCGCCCCTGTGTCCCCAGTTCCGATGGGACAAATTAGGCGGGGAAATGGGTTAGAAATCTTGATAATGATGTGTTTTGAAATATTCGTATTATAACTTAACTAAATTTTGAAAGTGGGGATTAATCAAATAGTTAATTGCGGAGAACGAACAGCGTCATAAATATGACCCCTTTACTCCTAAAATACAAAGATAACCCTTCAGACCCCCCCCCCCCTTATGCCACCCAGGCGCACATGAAATCTGGTAAATACCAAAAGTGAATTTCTACATAATGACATTTAAACATAACGATTTTTATAACTAGCAAAATTAACGGGTCCAGTAAGGAATGCCATGCAGCATGTCTTTATTACAATTTGGGTGGGAGGAACCGGTGCTCTTACAAAGGGATCCATTTACGAAATTTATTTGATGACATCTAATTTTAGCCTAGCGATCACATGGCACGCACCCTCTTTCATTTAATCCTTTCTTTGTGTGGCCTAACGCGATACAGTCACATTTTTAATGAGCTGATGTTATTTCAGAAATGGCAACGCATGTGGGCCTATCAAAATTTACACGTCACTTCCGGTAAACCATGAGGTTGATCTCCATCGGTACACACCAATTAGGACCCCCCACCATTTTCTCTCAACCGCAGCTTTCAGCATCCCAAACTATGACAGCGTCCCGCAAACTCCGGAAGCCCGTCGGGGCGGACTGTTCGACAGGTTTTACATGGTTGACTGCCGGACCTGTGAACCTGTTTCGTTCTTTAAAGTTCGCCTAATTTCTTCGTAGGGGAACAACGGTCACCAACGTCAGGGGAACATGTTATCTATCGAAATGTTGCACCTCACCTACATGGCAATTCCACTCCATGTAGAAAGGGCTCCTTCTGTCCGCCTACAGGCACGGAGGCAGTATGTTGGGCTCTTACGTCCGTGGTTGCAGACTTGATCCTGGCCTAGGGGCTAGATGGAGAGAGGCCCGCAGGGTGCCTGCCGTTAGATGGAAACTAAAATCATAGCCCCGGGTGGCGTGTGGATATCACCACACACCCTTTCTACAGATGTTTTGTTCGGTAAAATTCCAAGATGGAGGAGCTCGTCCCTCCCCTGGAGTCGATTGTTTGTTTGTTTGTTGGTGTTTTAGGGCCCTTCAACTACAAGGTCATTAGAGCCCCGTCCACTGTGTAGGTCTGATGCAGGGACTGCACAGACACTACACTAATGCGACGATTTTTGGGTATTAGCGGTACCCAGTTTTCCCAAGCGGCCACCCATGTCAGTACTAACTGGGGTTGAGTTGCTTAACTTCAGTGATCAGACGAGAACTGGTGTGTCCAACGCAACTCGCCGCTCCCCCTGGAGTCGAACTGCAGCATAAAGTGGACAGACAACTGTATAAAAAAATACCATCCTAAAGATCGCCTGTTGGTTCCCAGATCTGATTGGACAAATTAGCACCTGACCCTGCCATCAAGCAGGAAAGGAGGTTAGAAACGATCACCTAGAAAGCGTTTTGGCTATGTGCATACCGCCCACACTACACAGTAGTAACCGGTTTTGTTTTTTCCCAACCGGAATGGAAAGCATTTTGGGACTATTTCCCCACCTCTGCTTTCGGTGTGCCAGGGAAGTACGCAACCAGCATCGAACCTAAAACACTATAATAACAGACAACCTTGCAATTAATGAATTACCAAACAAACTAACAGCTAACCCTTTTCCCGCCTATGGTAAGGGTCCCACTAGGAAACATGGCCGGTCTATTGGGTGGTTTTTTTTACGCAGCCGGCTGCCGACTAAAGATGCTAATTAATTATCGGCCTACTGTTCGTTGGGGCACGCCACCGAGCTCCTACCCCTAGGAATTCTGCCTCGTTTACCAGTTTGATAGTAGAGAGGGGTCTTTTTCGTCCAAATGACATCATACACCCTCCACATGGGGCCACTGTTTTACTTTCCATCCGACGGACTTGTTTCGTTGGTGTCTTAGGGTCCTTCAACTATAATTGTCATTAGAGCCCCGTTTACTGTGTTGTTGTAGTGCAGAGTCTGCACAGACACTACGCTGTTACGACGATTTGGGTATTAGCAATACCCAGTGTTCCCAAGCGGTCACCCGTGCCAGAACTAGCTGGGGTTTCGCTGCTTAACTTGAGTGATTGGACGAGAACTCGTGTGGTCAATGCAATACAGCCGTTCTCATCCGATGGAAGGTGCACTCGGGGCCTCTCTGTCTCTCCCAGAGAAGATAACCCATTTCCAGAGCCAGCGCGTTCACCGAGCCCGGGCCTTTATATCACATGTTGTTTTCCTACAAAAGGCCTCGGAAAATATTTCTTAGCCCGGTATATGCGGGTTAACCACATTCGGCAGAACCCGACCCCGCGTTTACTGAGGGCCCACGCGCGGGCCTATATATTACAAATTGTAAAATGTATTTTCCTTCAAAAGGTCCCGCAAAATATTTTTGAACCTGGCCCCACAAAAGCTCGCGTCGGCTCTGCCCATTTCGATCCAGGACCGAACCTGGAACCACTGACGCTGTAGTCGAGCACGCTACCTCTGCACCACCGAGGCAAGTTTGATGTAAAATGAAGCAGTTCTTTGCCGAAAATGAATGGAAAAGATGGGTGTCCTAAAAATGGATTCCCATTTAGAGAAATGACTTTTTTACGACCCAGCTACTTAGATGCGGTCAAGAACACAATGTCCATCTGTAAATGGGTCGTTTTTATCGATGTTACTGCTGCTGGACACTTCCGTTTAAATGGCTGATGTCCAGTAAAAGACCAAAAACAAATGTCAAATGAGAAGAAGGTCTTTAGAAGCTATACCGTGATTCTTGTCTCTCTCTTTGTACTACTTTCTGCGTTGTAAAACAACATGAGGTGGTCATTGTCCACTGTCCATTGTGTGGTCAAACGTGGTCACTTAAGTCAGGTGAAAATGTCGGCAAATTCTGCGCATTCATTACAAGGTCTTATCTTCCTTTCTTTGGTGCTCCTTTTCTCATCTGTTTGGAGACAAAGTTTTAAGCCCTTTTACAGAAGAGAAAGGGGGAGCAAGGGTTCGAAAAATTGCCCATTTGAAAAAGGGGTAGTTGTCCCACAGCAAACGTTGGTGGTGGTGGCGCAGTATGCCCTACGGAACCCCAGGAGGTAACACACACACATTATTACCCTTAGTAACAATACGGGACGTATATAAACAGACACAAGAGGTCCTTTAACACCCTCCTCACAACCACCTTCTTTTATCTCTTGTGCCAAAATCGTGCCCTGGGTCATCCAACAAATTCACACGCAAATTCTAGAGAAACCTTGGCTTCCACAACACCCCCTACAGGGGGTTCCCACATGAAAACCAGAAGCACCTTTACAGCACCTTGACCAAATATTTCGAGGTCTTTTTAGGTAACGATAGAGGGGAAAGCAAAGAGATCACAGGAATTCGAACATTCCAATTTCGGACAGTCCCATAAAAGAATTCGGTGAATTGCCCAATTTAACCAATATGGGAACTTCGAGATTGGCTCATGTTTACAAAAATTTTAAGGAGCATTTTGGGAATGGCCCTCCTCCCGTCCAAGAGGCAGACCAACGTAGGAGGCCTTCTCGAATTTAAGAATACAGAAGGTCAGAGGTTATCTTTAACTAAATCTCAGCCCTTAAGAATTAATAGCTTATCCCAAGATCGTATCTTAATCCTCTTTGATCCATCTTGTCAGACTTACAGGTTTCCATATCTCCGAAATATATAGACTATGACGTGCGCATGTGTCAAGAGTTAATGGATACCAGATGGCGCCCAAGTGCCACGGAGGCGTTAAGTTTGAAAATGATGAGGGAGGGGGACGGGGGTGCTAGCCAGCCACACTCCAAAATAAATGGTTAGTGATATAAGATAGACGTGTGAAGAAAAATGGTCCTTATTATCTCTGTTGGGACAGGATCCTATTTCAATATAGCCTACGCACACCACGGTGACAAGCATTTTTGTCTCACCCTGCATATTATAAGGTCCCTTACTGTTACAAATGGTCCTCTCGTTCCCCCTCTTCACTCTAGTTCACATGTCGAATCTTGGAGAGACAGAAGAATTAGGGATGGGGGAGATTACATCAATTATGAAATTATGACTATTTTTTATCGTCCCGGCCCCTGTCCTCCTTCTTTGATCCCATTCCCTCCTAACCTCCCACAGTTAGGGCATTCCCGCTGGTGCCCAAGTGCCCCATCATTGTTAAGCGATTAATTGAAAAAGAGACTAAATATGTCCCTATCTGTTCTAAGCGATTTATGGTCGCTTAATCCTCTCCCTTCTCCTACTCACCCGACAGCAGAAGATGCCCTTTTCACTGTTTCTCCCCTCCCCTGCCCCACTTGCGCTGGTGTGGGTAGAAGGACCATTTTTATTATCTATTTGTCACACCAAATCCGTATGAATTAAAATGAATGTTCGGGTGAAAGGAAAGATGGCGAAGAAGGGGAAGAAGAAACTCATTTAGGACCCTAAACTCTATAAACAGCCCCAATAAAGATCATTCCTTAAATAAAGACCGTCAAGGAGCCCTTCAAGGGCAGTTATTCCCCTATACTGCCAAGTCACATGCCTCATCATTATCATCCTCATTCCTAACGCCTTTGTCACCTATGTCAGGGGTTGGGAGACCATTTGTCCCGTTCAAACAGGAAAACACACGGGCAGAGGACTGTTGCACGATAATTTTAAGCAGCCGGCTGTGGACATAATGCTGCAGCCCCTATGCTTATTTGACGTTGAACTATTTTCAGTGTTGGGGCAATTGTCATCGGTCGACGACAGGTGGCGAATTCCTGCATCTGGAAATTTTGTACCCGATCTAAGCGCATATTTTAATCCATGTAGAAAGAGTTTTTATTCCGTTCAGTGATGACCGTGCAAACGCGGCCACGTTTTATTTCTCAACCAACAAAAGGCGCACGTTTGGCCCTAGTAAAAAGTCACTCGCCTCGGCCAGGAGCGAACGTGCAACAACGCACGCACCAGTCATCTGTACTGTCTTAACAGCGGTGTGGTGTGGGCCCCTCGGCTGGGGCCCCTACGACAACTACTCACGGGAATAATGTGAAAATGATCACTTGACATTCACAGATTAGCATGGGGCGCCCGGGCAAGTGCCAATGCGTTAAGATGGCACTACAGCTGGACGTCATCAATGTGGCGGTCTCCACATCCGCCTCAGTCTCAGGGAAAAGGGCCAAACGATGCGGTTATGAGATTCATAACCAGTGCAGTCCGAAAATCATGAGACAACGTACGCCAGCTAAGCGACGGCAACACCGGCCTCTTACCCAAAGTCGGTCGTTAGCAAGGTAAAAGTTCTGAAAGCCTGACGGCTCACACTTCAGCTATTGATCGTAGCTAAACGTGCATCATTCATTGCTTAGGTCGGCTTGACAAAGTGAGCACGTGGTGGTGAGGGGTAGAAGAGGCAAAATTCCCAGGTGTAGGAGCTCGCCCCCTCATGTCGGTGAACTGCCCCAACGAGCAGTAGACATTAAAATAAATAAAGAGGGGTTGCAGCTTTGGTCGGCAGTCCGCTGCGTCAACATACCGTCCAGCAGCTCCCCGTGCCTCCCAGAGGGACAAAGATGAATATCCAACGCAGCCATAGGCGGAAAAAGTTGCTTTTGGAAAGAGCCACTGGCTAAAGGGCTGAAAACCCGAGCCTCTGAGGTCCTCGCAATGACTGAAGATCAAAAAGGTTTAATACTGTAATAACGCGTGAGGATACCGAAGATGCACTAGTCGCCGCCGTCGCGTCGGTTGCTGGCCGATGCAGTGGCATCGTCAGCCGTCATCCTCACCGCATTGACAACCGCTGTTAGCTTCGGTGTTTAAATGCAGTATTTTCCGTCGGAGAAAAAATTGCTCTGATGCCGTACTGACTGACTCGCTGACGGGAAGAGATTTAAAATTAACGGTCCAGTGGTTAGCGCGCTGAACCACGAGACCACCTCTAAAGTTTCGATCCTGGTTTCCAGGCTCCTAGTCCGGACACTAGAGAGCCTTATAACCTTTTTCCCGCCCATGGCAGGATCCAGTACCCATCTCGTCCCTCTGAATGGACACATGGATGATCTATTGGACATGGTTTTTCCACAGCCGGTTACAGACCAACGTTGCAACCCCTATGCTTATTTATCGTCGGTATACTGTTCGTTAGGGCACTCCACCGACGTCGGGGGGGGGGGAGAGCTCCAACACCTGGAAATTTTGACTCATCTACCCGTTGTATAGTAGCGAGGGCTCTTAGACGTGCAAATGCCATCGTACACCACACGGGACCTCGGTTTTACTTCTCATCCGAAAGAAGGTGCATTCGGCGCCTCTCTCTCTCGCCCGAAAGAAACCATCTCACCTCGCTGAAGTATCGAACCTAGAACTACTGACGCAGTTACCGAGCGGGCTACCTAATGCGCCATCGAAGCGGATCCAATGAACGGAAACGAACTCTTGGAATAAAATGTATGGATCGGTAAACAATTCTGAAGTGCAGAGGCTGGCAGCCGGTCGACAGCCGGCTGTGGAAATACCGTCCAATAAGAGTTAACAGTTAAAGAGTTAACAATGATAACTATCCATGTCCGTGATGGAAGGGGTCAGTCACCAATAACACAACGTGCAACTAATAACCCATTTCCCGCCTATGGGGGGAGCGGCGAGTTGCGTTGGACACACCAGTTCTCGTCTGATCACTGAAGTTAAGCAACGCAAGCCCAGTGAGTACTGACATGGGTGGTCGCTCGGGAAAGCTGGGTACTGCTAATACCCAATAATCGTCGCATTGGTGTAGTGTCTGTGCAGTATATGCATTAGAACTATACAGTGGACGGGTCTCTAATGACCTCGTAGTTGACGGGACCTTAAACTCCAACAAACAACAACAACAACCCGCCTATGGGGGGGGTAGGCAACCCTTCTTTGTACCCCACCAGAAAATACACGCCATCTATCGGACGGTATTTTTGGATGCAGTCGGCTGCCAACCTAATATTGCAACCCCTCATGCTTATTTATCGCCGACCTAGTTTCATTCGTTGGGGCGCTTTTCTTCTACTGACGTCAGGGGGTGAGCTCCTGCACCTGGGAATTTTACCGGCTCTTTCACGTATAGTAGTGGCACGTTGACACCATATGGTAGGCCACCGACTTTAGTTCCTATCCGACGGAAGGCACACTGGAGGCCTGTCATCCTGATGATCCCAACCCACCATTATTGACCATGAAACTGGAGTGGGAGCGGTCAATTGCGTCGGACACACTAGTTCTCGTCCGATCACTGAAGTTAAGCAACGCAACCCCAGCTAGCACTGACATGGGTGGCCGCTTGGGAAAACTGGGTACTGCTAATACCCAAAAATCGTCGCATTAGTGTAATGTCTGAGCAGTCTCTGCATAAGAACTACATTGTGGACGGGGCTCTAAATGACCTTGTAGTAGAAGGGCTCTAAAACACCAACAAATAACAACAATGGAACTGGAACCACTAACGCAGTAATGGAGAACGCTACCTTTGAGCTAACGAAGCGGTTTAAAAACTAATCCGCTAACGTTTCCGCAGACTGATATTTGAACAGCGTGATTCTCCCCGAAGTCTCCTGTAGGCCCCTACTTTCACGGGGAGTATAGGACAGTAGGATCGATCCCTACCGAAAGTTAGTGATTTTATCCTGAAAAACGTAGGAAAGTGCGCAATTACTTGGGGGCGCAAGAGGTCGAGTGCTCCATTACTGTGTCAGTTGCTCCAGGTTCGATACCGGATCGAGGTGGATTGGCTTCTTTCGGACGAGATAGGCGCCCAGTGTATCTTCGGTCGGCTGGGGAGTAAAACCTTAGCCCCGTGGTGCCCTTTGTATTATATGTAGGGAGAACATCGGCAAAATATTCAAGTGTAGGAGCTCGCCTGCTGGAGTCGGGGGAAGAGAAGTGCCCTAAAGAATCATGGGTTGTACGGATTGCAAGTAAAAGAATCCCCTCTACTATGCAACGGGTAAATGAGGCAACATTCCTACGTGGAGGGTCTCAACCAACAGTAACCCAACAAGTTGCAGGTGCGGTTAGTAGCCGGCTGAGTAAGTAAAATAATGCGATCCAACAGATCGCCCATGTGTCCATTCAGAGGGAAAAGGATGGGTAGCCCATCCTGCCATAGGTGGGAAAAGGGTAACTTTTTGATTCAAAAACAAATGGTCTTCAGATCAGACTGCATGTACTGCCATTATGTGACGTCACTTGAGATTTCTTAGGTCAAATTATAAGAAACAAGGAAGGGGGGTGGGAATTTCCTCTCATTTTCCTCCCCGTTTCAATATAGACATGTAACATACGGTGGACATGGCGTAAAAGCATTAACACTAATTGCAGTGTATTTCCGCTTCAAAAATACAGGCGTAAAAACACAGTACACACCTCTCTCTCTCCTGACACCCTGGCAAATTACAGGATGCTCGTCTTGACATCCGCTGAATAAAAAGTCAGTAAAATTGAGAGTTTAATAACATTTTAATTACAGTGATAATCGAAAACACTGTAATTGTACAATTATTCACCGTGTAGTTAATTAATATGATGCACAACTCCGTGGTTAAATGAAAAATTCACGGTCATGGTTTTTTTGAAAAAAAACTTAAACTCTATTCGCACAACTATTCATTTAATTCGCAAATTAAATATGGTTACGTTAAATAAAGACGGAGAGACACCATTTTGTAGGGACACGATTTAAAGCAAGGGGTGAAATTCGGGAGTGATGATGACGAAGGATGACACCAGCCATCTCACCCCTACAACAGATGGATAGGCCTCGACCTACAAATTAAGACGAAAAACAATACTTCGGAACACAAGGTGCAGGTTGGCAGGGCGATGATTATTTTCGGGTCAGTGATTAGAGTGCTGGACTACTACGAGAGTAGTTCCAGGTTCGATCCTGAACTGAGTGGTTTCTCTTCTATCAGACGAAATAAAGAAGGAGGGAGGGGAAAAAGAGAAAAGGGTGAGAGGGGGAAGAGAAAGGGAGAGACAGAAGGAGAAAGAGAGACAGAGAAAAACGGACAGGCAGAGAGAGACAATTAAAAAGGGGAGGTTGGTTGGTTTTTGGAGTTTTAGGGCCCTTCAACTACAAAGGTCATTAGAACCCCTTGTTTGTTGTTTGTTTGCTGGTGTTTAAGGTCCCGTCAACTGCAAAGGTCATTAGAGCCCCTTGTTTGTTGTTTGTTTGCTGGTGTTTAAGGTCCCGTCAACTACAAGGTCATTAGAGACCCGTCCACAGCATAGTTCTTATGCAGAGACTGCCCAAACTACACTCACGCGACGATTTTTGGGCATTTGCATTACCCAGTTTTCCCAAGCGGCCACCCATGTCAGTACTAGCTGGGGTTGCGCTGCTTAACTTCAGTGATCAGACGAGAACTGGTGTGTCCAACGCAATTCGCCACTCCCATTTGATTGTGTTTAAGGTCCCGTCAACTACAAGGTCATTAGAGACCCGTCCACTGCATAGTTCTAGTGCACAGACACTACACCAATGCGACGATTATTGGGTATTAGCAGTACCCAGCTTTCCCGAGCGACCACCCATGTCAGTACTAACTGGGCTTGCGTTGCTTAACTTCAGTGATCAGACGAGAACTGGTGTGTCCAACGCAACTCGCCGCTCCCTTCGCCACTCCCAGGGAGAAAGGGGAGAGACAGACAGAAGGAGAGGGGAAGAGAGATAGAGAGGCACACCAAGAGAAAATGGGAGAGTCGGACAGAGAGAAAGAAAGAAAGGGAAAGGAAGAAACACAGATTTGTTTGTTTTATTGGTGCCCTAGGCCCTTCAACTACAAGGTCATTAGAGCCCCGTCCACTGCGTAGTTCTAATGCAGGGACTGCACAGACACTACACTAATGCGGTGATTTTTGGGTATTAGCGGCAGCCAGTTTTCCCAAGCGGCCACCCATGTTAGTACTAGCTGGAGTTGCGTTGCTTAACTTCAAGAATCAGAAGAGAACTGGTGTGTCCGAAGCAATAAGCCGCTCCCATCGAATTAGGCATGAGTACGTCAGAGGTATCTTTGGGGGTGGGGACATCACAGAAAACATGAGAGAGAATAGATTGAGGTGGTAAAGGCATGTAATGAGGAGAGGAGGAGGAGCTCGTTAGGTCCATGACGTGGGAGCAGGTTGGTATATAAAAAATATGGTAGTGCGTGGGGTGGACGGGGACCTGGTGGAAGATAAGTGGGAGTGGCATGGAAGAACCTGCATACTCGCAGTGGTGGATCAGGGGAGCACATCAAAAAAGTGCGCCCCAACTATTTTTAAATACTGTGTTCAGAATCCTTCAGTACAAGTCTAGCTAGCAACTACAATAGCTTCTCTACTGCCACTTAGACCAGGGGTGACAAACTGGCGGCCCTAGAAGCCTAAAGTTGCGCCCCTCATACTCGATATCATGCAGTAGACATATGCACTCTGTTATTCAGAGGCGTAACGAGAGGGGGACAGTTGCCCCGGCATAGTTGGGATGGAGTGCAATTTACCATATTTCGATTGAAACTGTTGTTAAATACGAGTACCATTTCGACAATTGTAAAGTCAAATGATACCCTGCATGGCCCTCATGACAACGCACATGTTACCGATGCGGCCCGTGCGGTACCCCCAGTTTGGCATGCCTGCCTTAGACAATGTCCTATCTTCAGTGGTTTAGCCAACTCCAGATTGGACTAGCAGTATAGAAATGGGGATAGCATGCAAAAATGCCTCATCAGTTGCAAAGTTGAATCATGCATCAGTTGAAATATGGGCCACATAGAGGCAGGGAAGGGGGAGCAATTGCCCCCACTCCCCTCTCCGCTGGATCCGCTCCTGCACTGTTCGTGGATTCACCCCTGCACCACACTAATGCGAGAGCGGCGAATTGCGTTGGACACACCAGTTCGCGTTTGATCACTGAAGTTAAGCAGCGCAATCCCAGCTAGTACTGACATGGGTGGCCGCTTGGGAAAACTGGGTACTGCTAATAACCAAAAAAATCGTCGCATTAGCGTAGGGTCTGTGCGGTCTCTGCATAAGAACTACGCTGTGGACGAGGTTCTAATGATCTTTGTAGTTGAAGGGCCCTAAAACACCAACAAACACACCAGTGGCGTCAGTAGGTGGGTGCGGGCTGCACCGGGTGACACCAGTCGCACCATGAGAAATGGGGTGACACCAAAGCACCCTAGCGACGCCACTGAAACACACTAAAGCAACTATTTTTGGGTTATCAGCAATACCCAGCTTTCCCTAGCGGCTACCCATCCCGCCCCTGTCACAGGCGGGAGGGATAAGAGTATGATGATGAACGAAAGTCGTTAAATTAAGACGATAAGCTGAACATTTTACTTCCTGTCCTGGGACGGTTAAGTCGGGGGATGTGAAGTCAGCCCCTCTACCTCACTTTAGACAATCACTCTCAAGATATTTTATACGTTGGATTTACCGACTTAGCAGTTTAAGTAAGTAGTGGGGTGACCAAATGGTACGCAACCCCAGTTAGTACTGACATGGGTGGCCGCTTGGGAAAACTGGGTACCGCTAGTATCCAAAAAATCGTCGCATTAGTGTAGTGTCTGTGCAGTGCCTGCATCAGAACTACACAGTGGACGGGGCTCTAATGACATTGTAGTTGAAGGGCCCTAAAAACACCAACAAATAACAACAACCAAATGGTAAGACGACATATTTCCGAAAAATTAAAACAAAAAAGAAATTGTAGCGCTGGGGCCACATTGGAAAATAGAGGCGTCCATCAACAATTGCACGTCTTCATCGACTGCCCTTCAGCTCGATGACGTTACCTTACCTTTCCATTGCGAGAATGATATTTTAATAATAAAATAGGCGCATAGCGACGTTTGGACCTGCCCCTCCGTTCTGATTGGTTGTCGTCACGTGCCTTCGACCAAATGGGTGGAGTTAAAGTCGCGTTCTAAAAGCAAATGAGAATTTCGATCTGCGTTCTTTTTTTTTCTCTCATTTTTTTCTTCCTCTCTCGAAGCCTCTTCACTTCGACGAAGCTTTTCAAATATAAATAATCTCTCTCTCGTTTTCTTTTATTCAAGAGTAGAGTGCAGCGTTGTCATTTCGTCGCTAGATTTTTGATCAGTCGAATTTGTCCGCGTGAAATGTCTCAGTTGAGCAACAATAATACCTCTAACAACAACAATCTCAGCTAAGTAAATCACAACACTAATTTAGAACTGGAATTTCCGAACAGCCATATTGTCGTCATGTTACGTCAGTGAAGCAAATGGAAAACATCGTCGCCTCTTTCCTTTTTCTTTTTTGGAAAGTGCATGTGCTTATTTAAAATTAGATGCCAAATATCAAACAGTATTACCTTATTGTTGACCTCGATCATTACAATCATCATTTTGATTTAATCACAGAAATTTGAAACAACCGTTTGATCTGAAAAAAAAAGAACGCAAGTTAAAAGGCAATCGAACGTTGGCGGATGAGAAAAAAATAGTGCACGTTCTCTTTTGCGACAAAAAATATTTCAAATACTGTCTCAAAATGCAATATTTTTTGCCATCAGTACACGAAATTTGGTAAAAAAACCGCATCTTCATAAAATACGTGAAATATGACTCCATAATTGCCCCCTAAAAGTTAATTTTCGACAACAGACAGTGAACGCAGTGAACGCAACAGTAGCAGCACGCGCGTGCGGGGGTCGCACGATAGTTAAGTGTTTAAATATATTTATATATCAAACTGAAAGAGAGAAAGAAAATCGTTTCTAAATATAATTTCAAACACAAATTCTAATAATATGCATCATGAATGACAAAGATATCAGTTTGCGTGTTCATTCGATAGCGTATAATAACGTGCACTCATTGAGTTGATGACGTCACGATCATCTCTCCCTTTGTTCCCCCTCTTCTAGTCTAGGTGTGCTTTCAGTTGTGAAAAGAAATTACAGTGCGAATTAAAGAATATTAAATAGTGAAGACAGCAGTTGGACCAACTAAACAGGGGTGAGCAAGCATAACACCTCTTTTTTTTCCGCATCTTGTGGGAGAAGAAAACGGCCTAACTCAAGACTCCACTGCCCCGTTTCGTCTAGTAGCGCCACCTACGGCGACAGGTGAACTGTCTACTCAACCTTCGTCGTCTACGAGCAACAGAAGCAGCAAATTTCACGTCGAGTTGTATATGTGTAGGTATACCTCAGACGATTTTGGTTGTGGAAAGCCCACACAGTCAGTGACTTACTCGCGAGAGTGGTGGCGAGCGTCCCACTTGTGGACCGGTCGGTTGGTTTTTACCCTTGCATGACGTCACAGCTGCCGCGCTCGAAGGTGGAGGACGGTCCGACCGGTGTGAGCGTCGTCTTGAGATGGTCATACAAGTGCAGTCTCAAGGTACGCGCATGGTGTTGTAGATGAATGCTTTTTTTGTTGGTGCGCCTATGTGTTTGTGTTCTTCTGTGTGTGTGCGTGTGTGTGCCTAACTACATCAGGTCCCATCTGCCCTTCTCCTCCTCTTCTCTACATGTGTCCCATTGAGGGACAAGTTGCCTCCAGGGACCCACATTTCGGTCAAGTTTCACTACTCTCCAGCCCTATTGTTCTCATTGCTTCGCCTTTCACAATGAAGAAAACAGTGTTTTAGTGTTTGGATTTCTTTACGAAAAACTATCACAAGAGCCGCCCACCCCCTTCTGTGCACGTAACTGGACCGGTCATCTTGCCTGTCCCCTCACGACCAATTGCAGTCGAACTCCTGACGCCGGTCGCTACTCGAACCTCCTACTTCATCTCTGAACTGACCTCATCAGCAGCAGCAACACTGAATGCAGGAGAGATATGGTAGACACAGCGACTACACGGACGTGGTGTCAAAGGTCACACAACGTGATTTTCTCTTCTTTTTGGTAGTATCCCGTACGAGTCACCTCACCATCCCATATATATGTATACAGACGTAAGTAGCAGGAATTGGGCCTATGTTTTCCACCACCACCAACCCCAGAGGACCATTCTTCCAACGTCCATTTTCTGCAATCGACTTGGAAGATTCGGGTCATCATCATCATTGTCGTCCGTGACGCCATCTGGAGGGGGGCTGTGTTGTCTAGCGCCCTACCAGTTGAGTCAGCCGAATCGTGTGATGCCCCAAACTGAAACTGGATTAACGGCCCTTTTCAATATGACGTTAGAAGCGGAAAAGCAGCAACAACAGCAGCAGCAACAGCAAGTCCTACAATCGCCATTAGTGACTTCTCCGTCCCCACCGACATCGCCCGTGGTGCCACTGTCAGTAACTAGACCTTTAGGGCCGCCGCCACCGCCGCCAACAACGCCTGTGATGTTGATGACGCCCCAGAGTCCGCAGACGCCGGATTGCAGCAGTGACTGTGGCGGCAATAGTAATCAGAGCAATGGCAGTATTCACTTGGTGACCTCGCCGTCCTCGACCGCCAATTCGCCCACGCCGCCACCTTTGACCTTATCGGTAACGCCGCCAACGCCCAGCAATACGCTGGGCCTGAATCCTCAGAGTCCTGTCCTGGGAGTGCCACAGAGGCCCGATTCCACTTCTTCGACGTCCTCCTCGGCTTCGACGGCTTCTTCATCTTTAGATCATCATCATTATCTTCATCATCAACATTTATTGCACCGACATCACCACGTGATCCATTACCCGCCACCTCCAGTTCCACTTTCGGCCCATCATCATCACCATCATAATCCTAATTCACCCCCGCCGGCGTCGCCTATGGTCAACCCTCCTTTACTAGAACCTAATCATGTGTCGAGGACATTGAAATTTTCAATTGAAAATATTCTGCGCCCTGATTTCGGGCGGCTGGCCTCTGCGGGTTCGCCGCCGTTAAGGCCTGCATCCTCCTCAACTGCCCATAGTCCACTGAAGGATGACACTTCATCCTCCTCATCGTCCACATCGTCCACCTCATCCACTGGAAGTCATCATCACCATCGTAGTCATCATCATCATCATCGACATCATCTCAGTCAAAATCATAAAAATAATAATGATAATTCAAGTGGCAATTCTAAAAATACGTGCAAGTCCAGTGTCAAACAGCAGCAGCAACAGCAACAATTATCGGGAGAAGTGGTCAGCAAAAGCAAACCCCCTGCAAACTCAGAACAATCGGACAAAATGTTGTGGCCCGCTTGGGTCTATTGCACACGATATTCGGACCGTCCTTCTTCAGGTAAGGAAATCATTCTTTTTTTCTTTTTTTGGTCCTTTGATACTCTAGTATTTAATCTTCCTCATTGGGTCACAATATTCCGGAAGCTGTTTTTTTATCTCGTGAACAATAATAAGCCTTTCATACCACCTTCCTTTGGCGTGGTTATCCGACATAACTGACCATTGCCAGTCGTGGAGGTCCTTTCATGCAGAAAACACTGCGGGAAGGAGGAAAGGGGTAAAATACCTAATTAGTTTTTGGCCACAAAAGGGCACAATTATCACTCGTAGTTCACCGTAATCAATGGTCAATCGGGTGAGGAGGCTGGGGTAAGGAACGATAACTGGACAATAGGGGGGTGCCAACACTCGCATAATCCTCCGAATTTGGACACACCTTGGGTGACTATTAAGGGCCCTATATTCGGTCTATTGCGCCCTTCATCGCATGTGGGAAGAAATGGTCATCTGGTCGTCTTCCAAATCTACTTGTTGGATGATGTCCAGTTGGAGTGATCACATAAGTGGAAAGCATGTGAAATATGTGTTTGAAATGTACGAAAATGGAAAACCATTTGGCTTATTTAATTGACGATATCAGTACTTGAGGACCTTTTCTTTCAGTTAGGGCAGAATTCAGGTGTCATTTTACAGTTCGAACTATGTGGTGTCCATTAAAAAAAATCCGCTCCCAAATTTATTTACTATATAGGCTTATCCGAAGAAAACCGTTGTCGTGATTCAATTTTGTCGTCTTTGAGGAAATTAAAATCACGATTTTATTACTAAATAGGAATTTTTTCGGCTCATTAAAAATAAAGAGAAGAGTACGCGACGATGAAGTGAAACGGCAGAGGAAAGGGCACTTTATCAAGCTGTTTATTAAAACGATATAAAAATTCCACATTCATTTACTCCCGTTATTAGATCTGTGATGCTTCTTCAGACAGATTATCATCTCACGATTATAAATATATGAAATTCCGTATATGAACATTTAGGGCTTTTCTACAAGGGTGGAGGGGAAAGGGGCACTAAGAGGGGATCACCTTATTTAGGACCCTTTCTATCCGGCTGCGCAACATTCTGTTGAGGATTTTCAGGAAGGTGAAATGTAGGGCTCTCTTATTTCGGTCTAATTTCATACCTAATTTAATTAACACCTGTGTGGCATTAAAGATCACTTTTCTTTAGCGTGCGCGTCACAGTTATGACTGGAATTTCTTAGGGCCGTCGAGACGAAATTCAAAATATGTATTTATAATTATTTGACAATCAATACCGGGTGTAAAGTATTCGTGTGGAATTATTTTTTAAATGTTTTTCTAGCCTGTATGGTTGACATTGATAGGCCCTAATTATGGGCTCGATTGATAGAAACAAAGGGCCTTTGAAAACGAGATGGAAAAAAAGGGCTAAAATGCAGGTGACACTACCAGGTAAAATGCACGTTGTCAGCGCAAAGGCGCAAAAAATTAGGCTTGTATCCTGTCCTTTAATTAAGCGAAATTTCTAGTGCTGACCTATGGTCATCGCCTCCCTCGCTCGTCTCTGGAATTTCTCTCGTGCTTTAAATTAAAGAGCAATTTGGTTTGTTTATTTGTTTGTTGGTGGTTTAGGGCCCTTCAACTACAAGGTCATTAGAGTCCCGTCCGCAGCATAGTTGTTATGCAGAGACTGCACAGACACTATACACTAATGCGACGATGTTTGGGTATTAGTAGTACCCAGTTTTCCCAAGCGGCCACCCATGTCAGTACTAGCCAGGGCCGGCCTTCTCTATAAAGGGGCCCGGGTGCAAAAATCTTTTTGGGGCCCCAAAATATTTTTCCAAAAGTAAAAATAGAAGGATTCAGAGTAAATGGACTCCTCTTAGATGCCCTCCTGTCCCATTTTGAGATCCTTCCTAATTTTGGAAGGTATTACATTTTGGCTGGCGATCAGTTCATGGAGCAGCCGAGTGACCCACAACACCAGAAAGGTTGTACAACCCTGGTGTAGTTCAATGGCAGGGTTGTTAGGTTACGTTTAGGTTATGTTGCATTGGCAAGGTCGAATGAGGGACGTTGCCCCTACAATGACTTATTAAACTTTTAATATTAGCAATGATCTGGGTACTGATGATGGGGCCTCACTCAATCGTGGGGCCCGGGTGCAATGCACCCTCTGCACCCCCCGGATGGCCGGCCGTGGTACTAGCTGGGGTTGCACTGCTTAACTCCAGTGATCAGACGAGAACTGGTGTGTCCAACGCAATTCGCGGCTCCCGACATTTTGGTACCCTTTCAACAGGTCTTTGATTACGAGCGCCCTTTATGGATGGGTTACCTGATAAGTATAATATACCCTTAAGGCTTACTAAACAGGGTTTGGGAGTGAAGGAGGATCAATAAAACTACACCTTTTTTTTCGGTCTCTCTTCTTTTTAAAGATTACTATTATATCCTTCCATCGAAGTGTTGTTTATTTACGGATAAGGTTTTTATCTTAATGGCCTCATTAAGTTTTACAGTTGCTTTAAATTTGCACACAAGTTAACAACTCCATTGTTGTTATAGGCACACCACCTTTTTTTTTGCAACTGTGGTTACGTCTCATACCCAAAATTCAGGGAAGAACGGTCTGGGGGTTGAGACATAATTGAATATGTAATAGTATAAAATTAGTTAACAACTATAGTTTCAGACGAGAAAAAAAATGTCGATTCAACAACTTTACACCTATTTTTTTGTTGCTGAGATGCGTAACGTTTGATTTTGACTGTATTGGTTCAACCCTGTTCTGCTCTAAACTGATAACACAGGTAGTCATTTCAATGGCGTGTGCCTTTTTTGTCTTAACCAGTTAAATGAGCTTTTAAGAAAAATCAGCAGATATCAAATACCTACTAACGACAGTTTTTTCTTACTAAATATTTGTGGCAATGGTAGTAATAAAATTATGAATATGGCCGAAAAATGAAAGGAGCCCAGGGGATGGGACTCCAAATAAATGAGTTGACGTTACGTTTAATTTCCGGTTTACATTTTAATTCTGTTATTGGAAACAAATAGAATGCAAGTAGCCGAGATGCGAATGCTGCGGTATATGAGTGGGGTGTCGAGCTAATAGAATTAGGAACGAGTAACATCCATTAGGAGCACCTTGGGGTGGAGGACAGACATCACGGGAAACATGAGGGAGAAGCGAAGGGAAGGAGGAGCTCGTTAGGTCCATTACTACAGGAATACATGTGGTTGGAAGCAGCCGGGACAGGAAGAGACCAAAGCAGACATGGGAACATGTTGTTGGCAAGGATATATTTTGTTTCGATGGTGTTTTAGGGCCCTTCAACTACAAGGTCATTAGAGCCCCGTCCACTCAGTAGTTCTAATGCAGAGACTGCACACACACTATAATAATGCGACGATTTTTGGGTTATTAGCGGTACCCAGTTTTCTCAAGTGGCTCCCCACGGTAGTACTAGCTGTAGTTGCGTTGCTTAACTTCAGTGATCAGACGACAATTGGTGTGCCCAACGCAATAAGCCACTCCCGTATGGGACATGGTAGGGTGCGGGGTTGATGGGGATCTGCAGTATGTTATGCTAACGCTAACCGGTTGGGGAGTAAACCAGGCAGCCATAACAGGCCGAACCCTAAGGAGGCTGCCTGCGGGTGAGGGGGAGCGGCAAATTGCGTTGGACACACCAGTTCTCGTCTGATCACTAAAGTTAAGCAACGCAACCCCAGCTAGTACTGACATGGGTGGCCCGCTTGGGAAAACTGGGTACTGCTAATACCCCAAAATCGTCGCATTAGTGTAGTGTCTGTGCAGTCTCTGCATTAGAACTATACAGTGGACGGGGCTCTAATGACCTTACAGTTGAAGGGCCCTAAAGCACCAACAAACGAACGAATGCGGGTGAGGAGGAGGAGGTGTAGGGGATGTAGGACGTTCACCACCATTAACTTGGATTTGCATTGCTTAACTTCAGTGATCTGACGAGAACTGGTGTGTCCAACACAACTCATCGCCCGTGAGAGATTGTTGGTGTTTCAGGGCCCTTCAACTACGACGTCATTAAAGCCCCGTCCACAGCGTAGTTCTTATGCAGAGACTGCACAGACACTACACTAATGCGACGATTTTCGAGTATGAGCAGTGCCCAGTTTTCCAAAGCGGCCACCCATGTCAGTACTAGCTGGGATTGCGCTGCTTAACTTCAGTGATCAGACGAGAACTGGTGTGTCTAACGCAATTCGCCGCTCCGACGGTGGGAGATAAGCGGGAGAGGAGGGCTAGAACCCGGATACCCGATCCTGCCGGATAAGGGTATGATTGATGACGATTAGAAACTAGTTATTAAGGGTGGGAAAATGGTTTTCAAGAAAAGCACCCTGTAATCCTCAATAGGGGCAATAAAAAATGACCCATGATTTATAGACTGCCGTACAAAACGATGCAGTGATGTAATGCCGCCATATTTTTCTTCGGTAATAAGCCAGAAAGGGACCTTAGAGTAAACTAGGCGTTCTCGATGCCCTTCAGATGGCTTGCCGCGCTTGAGGGATCGCCGTTCGATGCGCACCACCACCATCACTATGTTGCTATTGCTATCATGTTAAGAGGGAATTATTGGGGCGGAAGTGGCCACCATCGTCGCCATCATCATTATTATTATCATCACTTGAGTTGGTTGTTGTTAAGACGCTTTTCTTTCCAAATGAAGAACTAAAGACAATTGCTTCTTGCCAGTTTCGTCTGTTACCCCCCCCTCCCAGTATTCACCCTCAGGGCCAGGTAATGAATTACAAAGACAAATGCCTTTGTCGCCTTTGTGTCTATGGCAATAGGCAAAGATGGGATTACCCGCTGTGTGTTTGTGAGGGAGGATGGAAGGCGGTAGGGTGTGGAAGATGCTGGGGGTGAGATGGGAGACTAACGAGTAGATAGAGGAGCGAAAGGATGTAGGATTTGTGGGGTGAGTTGTCCCGGGGAAGGAGAAAATAAATAAAACGGTTAATTACTACACGTATGCATAGCTGAACTGATTCTTGGATGGGATGGTCTCCTGTAGGTTTAAAGTTAGTACGGCCTTTTTCCACGTGCTCCTGTAGCACGTGGTCGGCTAGTTTAAATGGCAGGCTGAGTTTCCCATGACCATTATTCAGTGGCTAACGCGAGACCACCTCACTTCGTCATCTCTCCTTAGACAGCAGCTACTAACCCCTTTCTCGCCAATGGCAGAGTCGGGTACCCATCTCTGTCCATCTGAATTGGGGAGCTGTTCGGGGCTCATTGCGTTGGACACACCAGTTCTCGTCTGATTACTGAAGTTAAGCAACGCAACCTCAGCTAGCACTAACATGGGTGGTGTGGCACTAACATGGTTAGTGTGGTGTTGGTGCAGTCTCTGCTTTAGAACTACGCAGTGGACGGGGCTCTAATGACCTTGTAGTTGAAGGGCTCTAAAACACCAATAACAATTGACGATCTATTAGACGGTATTTTTACGCAGCCGGCTGACAAACGCTGCAATCCCCATGCCTATTTATAGTCGACCTACTGTTCGTTAGGGCACTCCGCCGAACTCCTACACCTGGGTTGTTGTTGTAGGATGGTGTTTTAGGGCCCTTCAACTACAAGGTCATTAGAGCCCCGTCCAATGTACAGACACACACAGACACTACACTAATGCGACGATTTTTGGATAACAGCGGTACCCAGTTTTCCTAAGCGGCCACCCATGTCAGTACTAGCTGAGGTTGCGCTGCTTAACTTCAGTGATCAGACGAGAACTGGTGTGTCCAACGCAATTCGCCGCTCCCCCACACCTGGGAATTTTGTCTCATCTACCCGTTGCATAGTAGAGAGGGTTCATTTCCGTGCAGACCACATCGCACACCACACGATACCACGACTTCACATCCCATCTGATGGAAGGCGGATTCTCGATCCAGTATTGAATCTGGAATCAGCGACGCAATAGCCGAGCACGTCACCCTCTTCAACACCGACGCGGGTGTGATCGCAACCAAGAAGACATGGGGCAGATTAGCTAGTAATTAGTCGTTTGATGACCACTCCTCCTTTACTTTCTTATATAAATTTGTCCCAGGCTGAATGGTCTGTAGTTGGGGGATGGGAGGGAGGTCCATACGACACAACTGGAGCTCCTGCTAAATAATAAACACGTTATGAAATATGTAACGAAATATGACGTATGTATTAATCATCTCAGGTGTGTGTGTGTGAAACTGAAAAGTGGCGCCTCCCCGTAATGGCGTCGTCAGTACATTGGCATGAAATCGTCAGCAGTGGTCAGCCTCCTCCTCCTCGTCCCCCAAGAAATGAATGCTGTAAGCATCTACCTTACAATAATCCCCATCAAATGAGGGAGGTACACGACTGGCAAAGGGGCACAGAACAACAGAAAACCCTGCTGGGACTCCCAACAGAGAACTGGCCTCAGCTCTATAGCATTCAAACACCCCCTCTCCCTTTAATTTCTTTTTACAAACGGCTATCAACCGTTCGGGATTTGATTTACTTCTTAGGGTCCCATCCTGTCTTCTTTATCTTTAGAATATGACTTCTCCTTACATCCCATCCCTATCCCTCCACCTCTTAAGTCCTTTTTTGCCCTTACTCCCGCTGCTCACCCGTCCCACACAATAAGAGGTTCAATGCACACTCCTCCTCCTTTTTTCTTCTCTGAGGAAATATAGTCATTATTAATTTGTTGTTGGACTGTATGACCAAAAGCAACACGCTGGGACATCCACGCTGACAAATGTGGGCCACACACACTCACATGCAGTCCTTAAGACTAAACAACAACATTACCGGGTAGACATGCGAGTCTTTCAAAATTTTGATGTTGATGGGTCAACATGTAGCTCTAGGGCGACAATGAATTTATTTCAAGGGCCGCCATCGCATGATTTTATGATATAATTCAACCATGAACAGATCATTAATGCTGACGTTTGACAATAGGATTTTCTTCTGGACTCATGTGTTGCCCCCCCCTCTCCTTTCCCCTTTTTGCTCTCCTCCATGTGACTTGTCTCCCCATCTCCCCCTATGTATGTGTTTCGTCCTGTATCCTAAAAGACTAGTTTGTTGATAATAGCACCCTGCCAGATGAGCCTACATGGCGGAATGGGGCATTATTCGCAGCGTCATTGCATCTAATACTTAAGGTTAAGCTCCAGCCTGGTTTCAAGTTCGAGCCTGGAGGCATTATCGGGCGGGAGAGGCCTCCAGTGTGCCTTCCGTCAAACAGATTGTCCATGTGCCCCAGTGGAAGAAAAATACGGCCCTGCCATACGTTGAAAACAGGGTTAGTGATGATAGTAGTGTGTAGTGTGATATTGAGAGGCTCTAGGCAATTTCAATTTTGAAACCTTTTTCAAGCCCTTTTGAGGTCCTAATTAGGCTTCAGCCTAATGGTGAATCCGGCACTGGTGGAACTATGTGCAGTCCTCCACATGAGCAGTCCTCCACCTTTGTAATGGCGGAAGTTCGGACTGATAATGAAGTTTGGGCAATTTATGTCAAAACCCCCAAAAAAGCAACTACTTGCCCTTTTCCGTAGCCATCTTGTCCCTCTGAATGGACAAACGGGTGATTAATTGGACGGCATTTGTCCGCAGCCGGCTGCCAACCAAAGCTGCACCCCTAGGGGGCGAGCTCCTGCACCTGGAATTGTTTCGTTGGTGTTTTAGGGCCCTTCAACTACGACGATCATTAGACCCCGTCCACTGCGTGCTTGTAATGGAGACATTAAACAGACATTACGCTGATTAAGCCCATGACAGGAAAGCTTTGGTCTTCCCCTGACCCGGGTGCTTCCAACCACATGTAGACATGGGACATATGTTTCGTTAGGATGGTGCTTTAAGGTCCTTCAATGCGTAGTTGTAATGCAGAGACTGCACAGACACTACAATGACGCGACGATTTTTGGGTATTAGCAGTACACTGTTTTCACAAGGGGCCACCCATGTCAGTATCCATGGATTCTGGATTCATTTAATGGGTTGGCGAGTTAGCCAAGCAGCCATAACAGGACGAACCCTTAGGAGGCTGCTCACGGGAGATAAGGAGGTAGGTAGTGGACTTATGAGAGGGGAAATTTGCAGCACCAAACGTTCCTTACCAACCACCCATGTTGGTACTAACGTGGGCTTGCACTGCTTAACTTCAGCGATCTCACTAGAACTGGTGTGTCCGATGCAATTGGGATGCACTAGCTGGTACTTGACAGTACTAGCTGGAATTGCGTTGCTTAACTTCAGTGATCAGATGATAACTGGTGTGTCCAACGCAATACAGCCGCTCCCTACTCGCCGCGGTGGCGTAGTGGTTAGCACGCTCGACAACTACGCCAGTAGTTCTAGGTTCGATACTGGACCGTGGTGGGTCGGCTTCTTTCGGGCGAGACAGAAGCCGCGAGTGTGCCTTCTTTCGGATGAGAAGTAAAACCGAGGTCCCGTGTGGGTGTACGATGGCACTTGCACGTAAAAGAACCCTCTCTACTACGCAACGGGTAGATGAGGCAAAATTTCCAGGTGTAGGAGCTCGCCCCCTGGCGTCGGTAGCATTCCCCAACGAACACTAGACCGACGATAAATAAGCGTAGGGGTGCAGCTTTGGCCGGCAACCGGCTGGCCAATTCCGAGGGACAAATGGGTACCCAACCCTGCCATAGGCGGGAAAAGGGTTAGGAGTTGCTTTTGCTACCCGTTGCATAGTAGAGGGGGCTCTTTTAGGTGCAAAGGACATCGACGGGACCTCGGTTTTACTTCTCATTCGAAGGAAGGCTACATCCGAGCACGCTACCTCCTGCGCTGCCGAGGAGGCCATTGTCAAAATTCTAGTAGCATAATTATTACTGCGGACTAATGAGATTTGAATGTCAGTCCTAAATTTTGATGCGATTTCCATAAATGGCAAGGCTAAATATTAAAATGTATACCAAATTAACTAGTTGTAGTAGTAGTAAAAGTTAATAAAGGGGTTGGGACAAACCGTGGTCCTAGTTAGAAATTAATAATTTAATCAATTTTGTTTTAAATAATTTCTCCGAATTATATGGCGCAGAAAATTTATAATCGACCAATTAATTAATCAAGTACTTAATCTGTGAACCCTTTCACTTGCTACCTGTGCAATGTAATACATCATATATACCTGTAGACGGCTGCATTTCTGCATATCTTAAGGCAACATCTTAAGAATATTATTATAAGATTATCTTTTATCACTGAAACGTGAATGATAATACTATCGAATTTTTGTAAGACACCTGACGGTGGGCCAACATCGTCCTAATCAACCTCATAAGTTAATTAATACGATAGACAATTGACAACCTGAATACAAATTATACATGTCCAGGATCAGGTGCAAATCTCCGCCATTGTATTTCATAGAACTATAATCATATGTAGGAGACATGTATTATTATTATTATTATTACTAGATCCTGCAATTAAAACTCAAAAAACTGTTTTCCCCATCAAGGATAATTTTTACAAATTATAACATCTATTTGAAATTTAATTTACAATTTTGATACAGGTGTGTGTATATGTGCGACGTTTAGAAATGTGGCAATAAAAACACACCTGGGATATAAAATATTTGTTCAACCAGGTAGGTAGTTAGGAAGTAGTGCATCGATGATGAGTTCAACTTTATATCAATAGTCGCTTATCTGGACATAGCAGCCAAATGCAGCTGTCCACTGCAGGCTTCTTTACTTCTTTAGAGTTCAGTAATTAGGACTTTTTTTCAAGGATCCATGTTACGGACAATTAAAACACACGCACTGACTTTGGGAGTCTGGGATTACTAAAAAAAACTGCCTGTAGCGGCTCAGAGGGCGATAACCAGCCTCATCATATGGCTATTTCCGGTTGTACATTCCCAAGAGTGCACCTTTTCCCGCCTATAAGCCTGTCATAGGTGGTGGTGTTAAAGGGGGCGGGAAAAGGTCATTTGCCCCATCTGTGTTGTTGTTTGTTGATGTTTTAGGGCCCTTCAACTACGAGGTTATTAGAGCCCTGTCCACTGTGTAGTTCTGATGCAGGGACTGCACAGACACTACACTAATGCGACGATTTTTGGATACTAGCGGTACCCAGGTTTCCCAAGCGGCCACCCATGTCAGTACTAACTGGGGTTACGTTGCTTAACTTCAGTGATCAAACGAGAACTGGTGTGTCCAACGCAATTTGCCACTCCCTCCCATCTGTGATCGGACCAGGGTTACAAGGGACTCACAGGGGACTGAAGTTTTACTCCGCCGACTTAATGCTGCAGGCCCTATGCTTCTGCGCAGTCGACTTATGTTATTTTCTCTGGCAGTTTTTCCTTCCGCGGATGCCAGGGGAGAGCGACCTTTTACAGCTGGGACCTTTTACAGCCTCTACCGATCTACACGTATCCTGAAAAGCAAGTTCTATTCCATGCAGTGGTGACGCCAAACACATCACACTGTAGGCACTGAACCCCTTGCTTACTTTAACATCGGCCTAGGTTCACCGCAATTTCGTTTCGTGAACTCCTACACCAGGGAATTCCATAGGATACACGCATCCTTGAGAAATCGCTGCTTCTCTTGTACTGGTGAGATGCAGTACGAATGAGAAACGCCGGCGGATTTCCCGGTCGACGGAAAGTGCAGTGAGGGTCTCTCTCAACCGGTGGCCTCTTTCCAGGATTGAACCTGCAACACCCGGACAACTATGTCTGCGCGCCGCCCCGTCTACGTCTTAGAAAAACCTTCTTTATACTATCTGTAATAGGAAATTATGGCCCCTGTAAAACACTGAAGCTAGGCCCTATCCGTAATGTTACTGGCCTGGTGAAGGGTGACACAGTAGACACAGTGAGCAGAGTAGACTAAGGTCCTTCAAGGTGCCAATGAGGAAAAGGAGGAGAGCCGTTTATTGCTTTCGGCACACCAGTTGTCGCCTGATCACTGAAGCTAAGCAACGCAACCCCAGCTAGTACTAACGTGGGTGGACGCTTGGGAACACTGGCTACTGCTAATACCCAATAATCGTCGCATTAGTGTAGTATCTGTGCAGTCTTTGCACTAGAACTATGCAGTGGACGGGGCTCTAATACCCTTGTAGTTGAAGGGCCCTAAAACAAAAAGGAAACAAAAGAGAAAGAATAGGTAGGTGGTAGCACCATCAGGTAGGTCTGCATGGGTGGGAATTGAACTCTCTTTGCACTCCAGACAGAAACAAAGTCAATTCCTCCATTCGCAGAGGGCCCTTATGTTGTTTTTGGGGAGAGGAAGGAAGGTGGACGGTGATGGGGAGAACGGGGGTGCAAGGTGGGCTAATGAATGATTTATAAAGAGACACACAAGAACGGTAAATGTATCTACATACTACACCCAACACACAAACACGCACGAAACATTTTGGAAAAAAAAACATGGCTGCTACTTTCAGAAGAATTCGTGAATGCAGATGGCGTCCACAATAGGTCGGCTTGTTTTTCCTATTAATCTGCCTTTATAAAAGTTGACAGCAAACAATTTTAATGATAATTTATGCAGCTAGAGAATGTAATAACGAGAACTATTTAAGTTATTATGATTAATTGGTGAGGTTACATTGTTTTAAAGACAATAACCTGAGCGTCATAATGATGCAACAACAAACTGTTAACCGACGTTTACAAATGATATTACAATACGAAAAACAAAATGGTGGCAGCTCCACACTACTACTACTATTTCCCTTTCCTCTCCATCTTCTTGTCTTTTTTCCCCCCTCAATGTTTTTGTTAAATGTCAGTCAAAATGGTCCATTTAAAGACAAAAGGGCCATTTGACGAATGGTTTACAAGTAGCCCTAGGAATAACAAAAACCAACTTTTTTTCAAAACTGAATGTTGTACTCACTCCCAGGGCAGTGAAGGACAAGACATGTGACAATAAAGGCCCGATAACATCTGACAAAATCATTGCCTAGAGGGCGCTGTTTTTCTTTCTTCACTTCCTAGACACGGCGGTAAAAGAATTGAAACATTTCAGGGGTGGATTTAACATACTGTCATCGTTAATTTCATGGTCTTCGCTTGGTAGGTTCTTTGCTAAAAGTAACTAAAACTAAAAGTAACCGGAAACTGTCCAACCCTAAGATTTGGCTCATTAAGTACTGTGATAGAATGGGTGCAACGAACACGGACGGCACTTTTAGAATGTCACTTTCGAACATGTTTGTTGCAAACATGTCTGAAAACACTAGTGTTCGGTTCCACAATTGTTTTACTAAGTGAGAAAGAAGGCTGACTTCTTAAAATGTTGACCTTTGCAAGGCTGTAGTATTATTTCAGGTGGTCATCATTAGCATATTGTCCAGTTGCTATTTAATCCTTCTTCCCCAATTAAAAAAGCAGGGTGGGGCTTATAAGGTTTAGATTCCCCTCCACAACAATCAACCTTCAGTGATAAGAACCCAAACCCCTCCAGACGCAGCTTTCCTTGTAGAAAAGGGCTCTTGGTACACATCTTTCACACAGCATCGCAATTTTCCAATCCGGGTGGTAGGTGGCACATTTGAGGCCAGTGGCGTCGCTAGGGTTGGCGTCACCCTGTGCAGTGACGCCGTGGTGTCACCACCCCCCCTCTCCCTAAAAAAGCCGCTTCTTCTGCTTTGGTGTCACCCCATTTGTCGTGGTGCGAGTGGTGTCACCCGGTGCGAACCGCACCCCCTAGTGACGCCACTGCTTGAGGCATCCTTCCTGACTTGCCCGAAAGACACTTGGAACCTGCGCATAATGAATGACCTCTTGTGTCCAGTACAGCAAATGACCAGCCCTGTCATTGCTCTGATGACTGCTTGGTTATTTAACGTCGGGCCAGTAAAGCCGTTTCTTCTGCTTTGGTGTCACCCCACTTCTCATGGTCAGACTGGTGTCACCCGGAGCGGCCCGCACCCACCTAGTGACGCCACTGCGTCGGGCTATCGAATCCTGAAGGTAATTTACCGACACCAGAAAGAGAAGGGCGAAATCCTTTCGCCGAAAACCATCTACTTCGACCAGGATCGATCCTGCAACCATAAAGATTCACGGGAGCGGCGAATTGCGTTGGACACAGTAGTTTCTCGTCTGATCACTGAAGTTAAGCAGCGCAACCCCAGTTAGTACTGACGTGGGTGGCCGCTTGGGAAAACTGGGTACTGCTAATACCCAAAATTCGTCGCATTAGTCTAGTGTCTGTGCAGTCTTTGCATAAGAACTGTTTCACGAAGTCAAGCAACGCTAACTGGAGAGGCAGAACCTGAGACCTAAGACGATAAATAGTTCTAACCTCACGAACAACGGATAGATGTGACAACATCCGGTCTGTTGTCAATAACCCTTATGGATGATCCAGGGATGAGGTGGAGGATCAAACCACATCCAGGAATAAGTACAATCAGTGGGCCTGAATATCCCAGCTGCGAACTTGAAACCGAATTTCAATTTCACCTGTAGTAACCATCATAGTCCACCGTCGAAAAAAATTTGAACAAAAATTGTGAATATTTTAAAATGGTTGACGGAAGGGGGTGGGAGGAAGGGGAGTGGTCAGCGGAAGGAGACAGTGTCAATGATATCCGCTTGGTGTTCATCTTCTTCGTCTTCTCCCCCCCCTCCCCTTGTCAAAAAAACCTTCATCCACCTTCTCCCCTTATTATGACATGCAAAAGAGAGACATTCACATTTTGCAGTAATGAACAGGTATCACAAGAGTTGTATGACAAGTTCATGTGAGGTCCTCTGAGTTAACGACACCGTACATTTTTATGCCACCCAAAAAAAATGATGTCCGAAATATTTAATCTTTGATGCTTCTTTCACCTTCTTTACTACCTTCACCTTAAGAAACATATCAATAAACTCCTCTACCCCCTCCTTCCTTTGGGCCAACAAAAAAAAATGTCAAAATTTATCAAGCTGCCATGTTTTCTAGGCGTAAAAACACGGCATCCTCCCTCCCGCCATTGCCTTTCTATTACTCTAACCTACTTTGGCAGAAATTCTGCTAATTTACATACTTCTAATAAACCTTAGAGGAATGTTATACGCAATTCGGCAATAGTTTCATAAACAGGCAGATAATTAGGAAACATTAATTTTATCCGAAATTTGACTACATTTTTGGTAAAAAACAAAACAAATATGGCGACTGTTGACAGCCATAACATGTTGTTTTACAAATTTTCGATAATGAGGCCAATTGTGAGAAATTATCAAAATATTACTAATTATTAATGTGATACACATTCGACAACAAAGGTTTTTTAGAATAGGACACCGACAAAAATGGCGGGCACTGCTAGAAATTTCGTTAACGAGTTGTCCTAGGCACATGAAGGGGAAATAAATATATCGGAAGTGGATGGGGGATGGGGGAAAATGACTAATTGGTCAATTTTGCGCAAAAAATATGAGCTGGACTTAATTATGTAAATACAATCACGATTTACAACTGGTAAGCAAAGGATTAATTTGACCATTAGCCTAGTTTAAATGGCGTCCGAAGTAGTTCAACGCCACCGTGCGGCGGTAGGGGGCTTTAATGACGTGCTGCGTTGAATCTTTAGAGTTGCCCTAATAACTTACGTGATTACATCTGAATGTATACGGAAGGTAATATGCGCATGCGCACATACAAATGTTGTGCCATTCCTTTTTTTTTCGTAAAATTTATGTTGGTATTTGATATGGAAAACAAATATTGAATTACAGTTGGAAGGGAGGGCCCGCAAGTGAAACAACAGGACAGGGCAGGGCTGGAGGACTAGGGACAAGTGACGATGAGGGAGGACGAGAATGAGAGGGGGTCAATGCTTTTTTTTCCCCAAAATGCAAAACAACTTTTTTTAGCGAAAAAAGCAGGTAGTTAGGTAAGAGATTTCTGTAGAGGTGACGTTATCAAGCGCCTTCTTTTACTCCATTCATTTCAAGCTTTGCACCCCCTTCTCACTTGCCCAGGCCGCCGCCCTTAAAGAGTTCGGTGCTTCTCTTACCCTCTCTGTGGGGCCTACACTGGATGATGACCCACCACTCGGCTATTCAATCTTTCAATAAACCAGACTCGATATTTTTTCTGTTTCCAGAATTGTGGCCAACGAATGAAGTGCCCCCTGGTGAGAAAGTTGAAAAGTTGGTCATGTCCGATTAAATCAGGAAAAAAAAAAGGCATTCATGTCTTTTAAGAGGTGGTCCTTCTTTTAAATAATACGTTAAATTATAATCCTTGTCTCTCCTTCTCCAAAACTCATTTTCTGCCCTCTTTCCTTCCTCCCTTGCCGAGCTGCCCCCCTCTCTTGCTCTGTATTCGAATTAAAGTGATTTTTTTGAAAATGTCCCATATAGGAAACTACGGGGAGGGCTGTGGAATGTAATAGGACCTAAGCAGTTGAGAAACTGACTTAATAGCCTAAATGTGATCACGATGCTTGCGCAAATTTTCTGATTAATGAGCTTTTTAGGCCACAAATGGAAAGAGGATCAAACCCCAACAGGCCCTTTCAAAGCATAAACCGCATCAATTTTTTTACCTGTACAAAAAAGGGCAGACGTAATTATGGAAAGAATAATAAATTAACGAACTAGAAAATTTCGGAGGTGAGTGTGGTGTCCTCCCCCTCCAAGAAGTGATGACCGACCCACTTTCTTAGAAGTAAAATAGCCTACCTTGCGCTTCACCTCAGGTGAAGGAAGGGCCCAGTGAGGCAATGTAGCCGCATTTTTTGAACAACTAATACAAAACTCGACTTATGATAGAGGGCTTAAATAGGGTCGATCCCGGTGCGGGGTAGATGACTTCCTTTCCTGGTTCGAAAGTTGGAAGCCTGTGTCGGTTGGGAAGTAAAGCCCGTGTGAGTTGCAGGATGTCAGCATTGTAAGGAAGAGAACCCTGTCTACAGAGAGATGTAAGCAAAATATACTCGTAATCGGTACAAAATTGACACGCGTCGGTGGAGGAAAAGGGCCGTTAGGAATCGAAATGGCCGACTTAAGGACTGCCGTTTTAGGTCGGTAGCCCAGGCTTAGTAAAATTACTGCCTAGCAGTTCGCCGCCCGCGTTTTCCTGATTTCAACGGAATAGACGGGTACCCTTGAAATAATTCATGTAGCCGATCCGTTTTCCCGCCTATGGCAGGGTTGGGTATACAATCAGACAGCCCTGATTAGCCCAAATCGCTATTTTAAAGGATTTTTGTGATCTAGACACTAACTGACACATTCCCGGCTCCCCTTCTCAAGGATCCTGCGTTGTGGGAGTATATATCTCCTTTTCCCACCTATGACAGGGTCGGGTACCCATTTGTGTCCCTCTAAATGGACACATGGACGATCTGTTGCACGGTATTTTTACGCTGACGGCTGCCTACTTAATACTTCAGTCTGTATGCTTACTTATCGTCGGCATACTGTTCGTTGGGGCACCGACGCGACGCCAAGCAGCGAGTTCCTACACCTGGGACTATTACCCATTGTACTTCGGCCTATAGTGTGGGTTTTATACCGTGTAGGTGACATCGGTCACCACACGGAGTCACAGAATTACTCCCCGACTTCTCTCTCGCCCGAAAGAGGTCAAATCACCCCGTTTCAGGGTCGGACCTGGAACCACTGACACAGTAGTGGAGCACGCTACTTCTGTGCCTCCAGGCAGGTGGTCGTCACCTTAATAGTCGACCTTAAAACACACCCCTTTGCCAAACTAAATTGGAAGCGCATAGGGAGGCGCAGCGCAGTTCGGAGGCGTGCTCGGTTGTTGTTTGTTAGTTGGTGTTTTAGGGCCCTTCAACTACAAGGTCATTAGAGCCCCGTCCACAGCATAGTTCTTATGCAGAGACTGCACAGACACTACACTAATGCGACGATTTTTGGGTATTAGCAGTACCCAGTTTTCCCAAGCGGCCACCCACGTCAGTACTAGCTGGGGGTTGCTTGTTGTTGTTTGTTTGTTGGTGTTTAAGGTTCGGTCAACTACAAGGTCATTAGAGACCCGTCCACTGCATAGTTCTAATGCATAGACTGCATAGACACTACACTAATGCGACGATTATTGGGTATTAGCAGCACCCAGCTTTCCCGAGCGACAACCCATGTCAGTACTAACTGGGCGTGCGTTGCTTAACTTCAGCGATCAGACGAGAACTGGTGTGTCCAACGCAATTCGCCGCCCCCGGCGTGCTCGGTGACTGCGTTAGTGTTTCTAGGTTCGATACTGGGCCGAGATGGGTTGACTTCTTTTGAGTGAGAGAGAGAGAGAGATGCCCCGAGTGCACTTTCCTTCGGATGAGAAGTAAAACCGAGGTCCCGGGTGGTAGACGGTGGCATTTGCCCGTAAAAGAACCCTCTCTACTATGCAACATGTAGGTGAGGCAAAATTTTCAGTTGTAGGAACTCGCCATCTGGCGTCGGTAGAATTCCCCAACGAACAGTAGACGGGCGATGAATAAACATAGGTATTGCAGCTTTAGTCAACAACCGGTTGCGGAAAAACACGGTCCAAATATATCACCCTTTGTGTCTATTCAGACGAACAAAATGGGTACCTGACTCTGCCATAGGCGGGAAAAGGGTTAGAAGCCGCTTTTGCTTTCTCGGAGAATCTGAATTTATGCGTTTTGCTATCGAATGAAGAAAGGAGGGGGATAAATCGAGTTAAAATTTGACCACAGTGGAGTGGTGAAGTGACGGGCTAGTTTTTGGGAATGGAAATCACACGGGGTTAATTACTTGTGTTATGGCAGATGAGGCATGTTAATAAACGATGACAATACTTTTAAGAATTTCCCTTCATTTCTTAAAACGGAAGTGGGAGGCTTAGCGGAAGGAACGATGCAAACTGAGGATGGGGGAAGCAAATAATTTGGAATATGAAGGTCAAATTTTATTAAAATGTTTCAAAGAAACCTGCTTCTTCATATCTGAACTGGGTGGGTGTGTTTCTTTTCAGAAATTTTAAAGTTTTATGTAAAAAAAACCCAAACATTGCTTTTAAAATTTGGTATTTGCCCAAAAAACAACTGTTATCTTTCAGGACATAAAAGGACGCCGACAATTAAGATAATCAATTGTTTCATTAATTAAGAAATTTTAGGAATGGAAATCATTTCAAAATTAATTACGTCGCCGCTCAAAATTTGTCCTTTGAATTAATGGTGCGCCGTCAGGGAAACTGGAAGCAAATTTAAACTAGAAAGAAAGGATTTGTAAATTGTGAATGACCCGCTTACTAGTGACTGACTATATGACACTCCACTGTAGCCCAGCCGTTGCAGGTTGTCCGGCTCAACTACAGCCCCTAGCGGCTGATATATACAGTTGCAAATCACGCCGTCTTCATGGTTGAATTCAGCTAACATCTGCCCGTCGTTAATTGCCATCGTCAGGGCTTGATTCTATCCTGATACTGGAGTGTTCAGAATTCGTGGGTGGGCAGGGCACACGACCTTGCACGCCTCAACGCAGGACAAAGACTTTTATCTCCTCCCTTGCACTCGTACACTGCACGTTAGAGTTCGTGTGTCCGTCATTATAGGTTCGATCCTGACCGAGGTGGGTGGCTTTGTTGGAAACGAGACCACCACGTTCGCCTTCCGTGGGATGGAGATCACAGCTGGGGGCCGGTTGGTGTGTACGACTCAACCCCACCTGGGACGTACCGTACCTGAGCGTCTTAGAACTGAAAAGGGGCGTGGTCTGGGTGCCGAGGGTTTGGGGTTTAAACCAAAGACTAGCCAATGGTAGCAGTAGTCCTGCAGTTTTATTCCCTTCCTCCTCATTCGGACACAGTTTTCCTCCCCTATTTCTCTCAATAACCGTCTTCTCTCCCTTTCTCTTTCTCCGTCTCCCTCTCTCTCTCTCTCTGACTATTCCTTTCTTTCCTCTCCCTCACTCCCTCTTTTTTTCCCCTCTCCTTCTCACGGTCCCTCTCTGTCTCCCTTTCGCTCTCTCTCTCTCTCTGCCTCTTATTCCCTCTCTCCTAACCATCTCTCTTTTCTCTTCCTCACTACTTTCTTTCGGTCTCTCTGTCCCTGTCCCCCCTCTCTCTATCTCTTCTTAACTCTCCATCCCTCTCTCTCTCTCTGCCCCTGTCCCCATCTCCTTCTATCTCTCATTAACTTTCTTTCGGTCTCTCCTTCACTCTCCATCCCCCTTCTCTCTGTCCCTGTCCTTCCTCTCTCTGCCCTTGTCCCTCTCTCTTTCTGTCTCTCCCTCACTATCCCTCCCCCTTCTCTCTCTGTCCCATGTCCTTCTTCTCTCTGCCCCTGTCCCTCTCTCTTTCTGTCTCTCCTTCACTCTCCATTCCCCTTCTCTCTCTCTCTGTCCCTGTCCTTCCTCTCTGTGCCTCTGTCTCTCTTTCTTTCTATATCTCCTTAACTCCATCCTTCTCGTTCTCCCGGTCTCTCTCTGACCCTTCTCTCTTTCTATCTCAATTTTACTACGAAATTTTCTTAGAAATCAGAAAGTCGGTGCCCCTTTGACGTCAGAGCCGGCTCCTGCAGCCAGTGGCAAGAAATTCTACTTGAACATGTAATGGGACACCCTGTAAAAAGAAAGAGAGAAAGAGAGAGAGAGACACGCGTTTTAAACGTAATCAAATTTTTCCCAGCATTCTTGTGTTGCAACGTCATCGTGACGGGTCAACTGTGGCGCTGACCTCACATGTGCTCCCAGTTGGATAACAGCACCTTTTTTCTCCTCAACTCGGCCTTTTCCCCGCCCGATTTGCTGATCACGGCAACTGGTCTCTACTCCGGTGGTCCACTGCCGATGACGTCCCACCCCTCACCTGAGCGCCGCGTCGTCACCCTTCCTCCTTCTTCTCCTCTTCTCTCTCCTTAACTCCCCCTTAGCAATATTGCCAGTTTAGTAACGGATACCGAAATTGTACCTACGCCTTGGAACCTTTTTTATTGGGATATTAAGAGGGCGAAGAGGAGGGGTGACACCACTGAAGGGAGCAGAAGGGGAGGAGGGATAGGAGGGGTAGACGACGTGCGTCTGGAGTTACGAGCGCCCTACACGGCAGCTAGTATTAAGGATGAATGTGGGAGACAACTTGATACTTTTTTTGCAGAAACGTGTAGGGGCTAATTTCGGCTAATGGAGGGTCAAGTAAGAAATTTATGGAAATTTTCAGAGTGAAAACGCTGCGGTGTGGCACTGGGTGTTTGGGCTTCACCTCTCTTACCTAATATCTTGAAATATCGATAATTTGGTGCCGTCATACGGACCCAAAGTGATCGATATTCATCCTTTTACAGTCGCTTTGACTAAATATTATTGATTTTTGCATAAAATTGACAGTTGAGAAATTATGATAAATTTACGCAAATCGATATTCTGTAATGAATTAGTTGTCATGACGTCATAATTTTTAGCACACTAACTGCAGAGAGGATGTAGTCTTATTCCGAGACTATGTCTGATGGTAGAATTTACACGTTACCAGAAAATACCGGAAGTGACATACGCAAACACATGCCTGAAATTTTGTAATCATGGAGGAGAGCATTGGAGGAGCTATAGCTAGTATCAATTGGGTCAATTTGAGTAACTCAAAATGGGCCCCAAAATTTCTGGTTTTGAACCACGTAATTCCAGTTTCGTTGGTGTTTTAGGGCCCTTCAACTACAATTGTCATTAGGGCCCCGTCCACTGCTTAGTTGTAATACAGAGTCTGCGCAGACACGACTACGCTGTTACGACGATTTTTGGGTATCAGCAGTACCCAGTGTTCCCAAGTGGTCACCTTTGTTGTTGTTGTTTGTTGGTGTTTTAGGGCCCTTTAACTACAATGTCATTAGAGCCCGTCCACTGTGTGGTTCTGATACAGAGACTGCACAGACACTACAGTAATGCGACGATTTTTGGATACTAGCGGTACCCAGTTTTCCAAAGCGGCCACCCACGTCAGTACTAACTGGGGTTGCGTTGCTTAACTTCAGTGATCAGACGAGAACTGGTGTGTCCAGCTCACGTGATTGCAGCCCTGCGTGCAGTTCCCTACAGCAGCGCCACGTGGTGTCGTCTTACGAATATGCTAGTCAATTTTAAATAATTGTGGGTCAGTTGTTTGCACACGTGACATAGTGAGCAGGGCCGGATGGAGGTTTAGCCCCAAGTTAACAGTGAGGGCCCAAAATATTTGCGAAAACGCACGTTTATTCGAAGAATCGTAGGAATTTGAGAACTACGGTCCTTCTGAGCGCCAGGTGTCGGTCTGAGGCCAGGTCTGTGGAGGATCGAACCTGGTACACTGAAGCGGATGGTTTCTTGACAGGACGAGAGGGAAGGCCGCGGTGCCCAATGGCGGAAATCCCCTGGTCCTATCTGTAGGGCGTTAAAGTTGCACGAAAAATAACCCTTTCTTCATTGAATAAATAATATTCCTAGGTGTAAGAGTCCGCTCGCCACCTGGTTCCGGTTGACGTAAAAGCGCCACACACGAAGAATGTAGGACCGACGTTAAGTAAAGCAAGGGGTTGCAGCACTGGGTCGACAGCCGTCCGCGTCAAAATACTGCCCAATAGATCGCCCCGTGTATTCACAGTTCCGATGGGACAAATTTGTATCTGGCCTTATCATTGTGAGTTCTATCACATGAGGGGGAGATGAGATGGGGTAAAGGTGTCCCAGCCTGGAATTTCGGGCCTGGATGTCATCCCAAATTCGTTTTTTACGCACTAATTAGCCAAAGAATGCCCTCGGATCCGACGGTTGCTCTCTGGTGGCGCGTTTGTAATGTATCAATTAAGGCGTAAAGAGCACACAGTGCCCTGTACCGTACCCTGTCCCCTCCCGTCCCCACACCCTCACTCAGGTATTTTGTCTGCCTCACCAGCGTGGGAAAGTTGAGTTACAGGTGAGAAAGGTGACTATGAGCACTCCAGCTAAAAGTGACTCCAAGAGTTACGCTAATTCCGCCTTGCGCGGTGTAGTATGCCGATATGGATATTACCTTTAGGGCGGGGAGAAGAAGGGCAGATATTTTGGGGTTTGAGGCTGAGGGTTTAGTGCCAGGTATTATGGGAAATGGTCACGTGCAAATTAAAGCGGGCTATACACATTTTACGAAAATTTTAGTTGTCATCTCTCTATTCGTAACACCTGTTCTTCTAAACTTCCTTTTTATTTAACGAATAAAAAAAGATTTTAAATAAATTTTAAAAAAATTTCTTTTTCTTTAAGGTTCTTCGGAAAAGGGGCGGGAGGGAAGGAAAGGAGGCTTAGTTGAAGAATTTCGGGAGGGGTTATTCGTTTTGGGGGGAAGGTTAATTTATGAGCGTTATTTATCCGCTGAATCTGGTGAAACGAATTTAATGTTATGGATTTGTTGAATAATTTTGTCAGACTCAAAAATACAGAGAAATGTTTTTCTTGGTATGCGAACCTCTTTCTCCCCCTTCCTTCCGCCCCTCCAAACCTATGAGTCGCCATTTTGGTTCACGTTCCACCCCCTTCTTTCCATCAAGATAATATGCAAATTATTGTGGGTACAAACAGAAAAAGAAAAACAGGCAGCACAGCGCTGCAGAAACTACTTTTCTCAGGTAATCAAGAAACCAACTTGACAGGTACTCATTCCCCTAATGTTGACATTACTGACTGGACCACTTGCAAATTTTCCTGACAACTGACGACCCACCAGTCAACCCCCCTCTCTCCCCCCTTTGTTTCCAATCCCGAGGAACAAAATTTGGATCATCTTTGGGGTTTATTTTCTTTTTAAAAACATGTCATTGGTTTTTCATACGTGACCCAGTAGCAAAGATATTATCAGAGTTTTAGAAGCAACGGTCAGTTGACATTTGAAAGGAGGACGGGGTCAGAACCCCCATTGACATGTGGTGTCCAGTTATACTGTTGGCTACGTAGGTTGGACGTGTGTGGGAGAACCTGTCGATAACCGGACGGCCCTTGAAAGTTTCAAATGCAGTTGCTTGCCACCTTAAAAGGCTGACATAGACAGACAGGGGCTGGAAGAGATGAGAGATGGAATGAGAGACGGGGAAAGACAGGGAGAGAGATCCGGACAGGAAGACACAACGACGGGGGAGGGAGAGAGATCTGGATGGACGGAGTAGTTGAAGGGCCCGATAGCATCAACGAGCCAAAGGGACTAATGGATGGACGGAGACCACGACGGGGATAGAGGGGGAGCGGCGAATTGCGTTGGACACACCAGTTCTCGTCTGATCACTGAAGTTAAGCAGCGCAACCCCAGCTAGTAATGACATGGGTGGCCGCTTGGGAAAAGTGGGTACTGCTAATACCCAAAAATCGTCGCATTAGTGTAGTGTCTGTGCAGTCTCTGCATAAGAACTATGCTGTCGACGGGGCTCTAATGACCTCGTAGTTGGAGGGCCCTAAAACGCCGACAAACAACAAAACAACAACGGGGATAGCGGGAGATCCAGACGGGGAGAGAGACGGACAGACAGCGATGAGGACGGAGAGAAGCAGAGACCATTTTAAGGCCCTTCAACTACAAGGCCATTAGAGCCCGTCCACTGCGTAGTTCTAATGCAGAGACTGCACAGACACTACACTAATGCGACGATTTTTGGGTACCGGCAGTACCCAGTTTTCCCAAGCGGCCACCCATGTCAGTACTAGCCGGGTGAACTGCTTAACTTCAGTGGTCAGACGAGAACTGGTGTGTCCAACGCAATTCGCCGCTTCCAATAGATCATTCATGCGTCCGTTCAGAGGGACAAATATGGGTACCCGACCCTGCCATAGGCGAGAATAGGGTTAGTAGCTGGGTGTTTACCGTACCGTCACGTGATTGGAATGAACCAATAAAAAGTAATGCATACAGGACGACTCCAAAAAACCAGGGTAAGAATTCAAAACAATTCAAATGTATGGTTTCTTAGAAGAAATCCCTTATTTCGTACACCAACACCACCACCCCCACACCGCAACAAAAGAATGGATAATAAATTTATGATAATAAGCCCTCTTAAGCATAATTTGGCAATAAATTCAGCACAATCAAAAGGCAGAAAACAAAGGTTGATAGTTTAAACATGAATGCAACCTGCTAACTACAGCATCCTCAATACAGTCATCAATTTTAACCCTTTTCCTGCCTGCGAGAACTTGTAAAACACAGGAGAGCTGTTGGATAGTATTTTTACGCAGCCGGCTGCCAACCTAATGCTGCAAGTCCTTGGTTCTTAATAGGGAATGCCAGAGGGGACGCCAGGACGGGGTATACGCCTGGGCTGTATTACGTTAGACAAACCAGTTCTCGTCTTATCCCTGAAGTCAGGTAACGCAACCCTAGCTGGTACTACCATGGGTGACCGCTTTGTAAGACGGTGTACCTCTGATACCCAAAAACTGTCGCAACAGCGTAGTGTCTGTGTAGACTCTGTATTAGAACTATGAAGTGGACGGGGCACTAATGACCACTGTAGTTGAAGGGCCCTGAAACATCAACGATACGAAACAAAAAAACCTGCATAGTAGGGCACCGGCTTTACTTCCAATTCAATGGTAGGAATCGTCCGATAAGAGATTCGGCTTGCAACCATGAACTCAGGCAGACGCCCAAGGTGCACTGAGGAGGGGGGCTGCTTTTCTCTGTCGCACCGTAAAGAAGAGATCGGGTTCGGCACCAGAATCGAGTCTGAAAACATGGACCCAAACTGTACATTAAACAATGGGAGCGGCGAATTGCGTTGGACACACCAGTTCTCGTTTGATCACTGAAGGTTAAGCAGCGCAATCCCAGCTAGTAGTCTATTGACATGGGTGGCCGCTTGGGAAAACTGGGTACTGCTAATACCCAAAAATCGTCGCATTAGGCAAGGCGCAAAATGAGGCCGCAGGGTGACGCAGCCCTGCGAAATTCTGCTAGCAGGCAATCACTGTTACGTTGAAAGCCATTTTAGTTGACGCAAATTGCAAACCAGTATGTTGAAAATCTGCGATTCCATGTGTGGTGATTGCCTGCTAGCAGAATTTCGCAGGGCTGCGTTACGCTGCGTCACCCTGCGGCCTCATTTTGCGCCTTGCCTTAGTGTAGTGTCTGTGCAGTGTCTGCATAAGAACTATGCTGTGGACCGGGCTCTAATGACCTTGTAGTTGAAGGGCCCTAAAACACCAACAACTGTACATTAACCACTGAGCCAGCTAGGCAGACTAACTGCTTTCCTGAACAGCCAGTTGCGCAGCATCGAACCTATTACCATGAAGAGAATGTCGTTTATTAACCATTTCGGCAAATAAACTAGTTGTTAATATGAGCTACCGTCACGTACAATATTACAAGAGTGCTCGAATGAGTTCATTAAATGAAGAAGTTGCTACATTACTTGTTGTCTCGATATACGTTCGTCTTGCAGGGCAGAGGAAGAAAAGGGCTAGGAGGTGGGTTCATTTCCAATGTCAGTGAGCCTCTGTCCCCCTTCTCGTCATTCTATCCTCCGGAGGAGGGGAAGGAGCTAGACAGGAGAAACAAAGAATAGATGCAAAATGACGGAAATTCGTGTTATGGAGGGGGCGGAAGTGTTGCCCTGAGGAGTTCTAGACGAGAGAGAAATGAAGCGATGAGAAGATGGAGGATGAGAGGGGTAGACACAGTAGAGATGAGGGTGAGGAGTAGCAAAATATCAACATTATCCAAATAGAAAAGCGGGGAGTGCATCTCGGGTCATTTGAAAATTGGCTACGTTTATATAACATTCCAGAAATTCCAGAAAAACTAATAAAGAGGAGAAAAAGGGCTCGTCTCGTCGCAGCGCCGTAGGTGCCCTTCTACATGGATTGACATGCACAATGGAGATTTGCCAATGACGAATAAATAGGCAACAAAAGGAATCTACGGATGTATTAAAGAGGGTGACAAATATTTCGTATATTGGAAGCAAGAAGGGTGGGTGACGGGACGTCCCGCCGAATATCGGCTTGAAAGGCTTAACAGTGTGAAATGGATATTATTTGTGTGGTGGGGGACGGAAGGGAGAGACAGAGAGGGGTGCCACTGAAGAGAAACACCAATTCTGCTGTTGTAATCACCAAAAAGTATTATAACTGCTGTCAAAGAGTCACAACATTGGAGTCGTCGCCTAAAATTTCCATTAGGGGAGAGGTTGGTGGGGAGGGCCCGTGTGTAGAAGAAGAATGCGACAGGGGCGAGGGAGAACCGTGCGCTCTCTCTCTCTCTCTCAGTTAAAGGTGACGAAGGGAACTGTACAAATCTAAAAACGGATTGTTTATGGAGAGGGGAAACTCCATACTTCCCCCTTTCTCCCAAGTGGGGGGCAGCGCAACCAGTGCCAAAATACCGAAATGCAATTTCAGAAATTGGAAAGTCACCATTTAAATTAAATTTTGGATAAAAGAAAGGCACTCGCCCTAAACTCCACATGACGAGGGTGAGGGTTAGGGAGTGTTGAGGGGGAGGATGTCAACAAGGGACAAGACGAAATGAAGTCGGACTCGGGCACCAAACAATTATTGACATGAAGTGCATAAAAGGAAGTCATTGTGACGTCATAATGACGACGGCAGTCGCAAGTGAGCATGCGCATTTAAAATTGCAAATGGTGAATTTTTAATATGAAGAGCGGAAAAATTGTTTTTTCCATTTACCACACTTTTGTCTTCCGGTGGGGTACGATCGGTAATATCGTTTTAGGAAGGGTCATGGCAGCTAAGTGCAGCCTGGTCAGTTACTGGGTCTCTCAATGGCTGACATATTAGAACGCCCTCTAGTGACTTCTTAATACAGTTGAATATCTAAAAATGACCCCTAATTGCTAACGGCGAGTGGGCGTCCGTCATGCACCCAACGTGGACACGTCACAATTGTTGCCCACCTGATCATCATTCTGATCTTGGGTTCTACATCCGGTAAGACTAAAGTCATACAAACGTATTGCGCTGGGCACACCAGTTCTCGCCTGATCACTGAAGTTAAGCAACACAACCCCAGCTAGTACTGACATGGGTGGCCGCTTGGGAAAAATGGGTACCGCTAATACCCAAAACTCGCCGCATTAATAGAGTGTCTATGCATTAGAACTGCGCAGTGGACGGGGATCTAATGACCTTCTAGTTGAAAGGCCCTAAAACACAAACGAACGAACCAAATGCAGTGCTCCCCCTCACACATTCCTGAGCTTATGGGCGACGTTGCCGATAGTTTGGAGATTCAGGAAATACGTGGGAGAGGAAGTGCTCTCCCTTTTCCGGTGGCACACTGAGGTAATCTCCCCTGCCATAGGCGGAAAAAATGTTGAAGTAATAATGAAACCAGTATCGGAATAACCAACCAACAGGGAGGCGACATGCAGCGATTAATTGCTCGATTTTCAGAAACAGAATGCTTGCAATTCGAGAAATGTATGGCAGAACGCTGCCCTCTGTCGGATTTCCATTAAAATTTGGTTTTTTAACCCTCTCTGGACCAGGTAATCAACAAGCCCGTGGGCGATTTTAAGGTCTTGCCACACTCCGTCTCAAAATTCCTGGTGCATTATAAATATTGCCTTTAATCAGCCATGTAGAATTTGATGACGTTGGCTTCCTGTTTTCCGTTTCGTCAACCAATTTGTCGACAGAGGGGGTTTCCTGTCTTCTGATGTACCGGAAATAAAATTAGGTATAACTAACCCCTGCGTCACAGAACAAAATTCAGTTTTAATCGTTGGATACGAGGATGAATAGCATATTATCTCAACTTTTCTCACTTATTTGAGAGAGTACCCTAATAACGCCACTTATTCTTTCTGATATTTGGAGTTAGCATACAGTATGCAAGTCGGGAAATGATTCAGCATTATCACCCTCCAAAAAAGCAATTCCCGGGAAATTCTAAAAAAATTGTCATTGTATCCGTTCACTCACTAATTATGAGTCCCAAACCGTTGCCAAAAATTCATTTTCTAGCCCGCAATTTTGACTCGGGTGCTGCTAAATTAAACCTTTACGCCACTTCCGGTCTGTATTTATTTATGTGGGGGGAGAAAAAACGGAAATTAATCGGTAAGGGAAACGAGTGAGAACTTCAGGGATTAACAGATGGCACTCACACTACAGTGACGGCAAGGGGGCGCTTCCATCGGCGGATTTCGACCAACACATGGATCTCCACAAGGGGGCATCAGAAAATCCTGGATCCAATGAGGACAGTCGGAGAAACTATCCATTTTCATCTGGGATACTATTTAGATGTTTACCCGCCTCGGTGACGCAGAGGGTAGAACGCTCACTTATTACGTCAGAGGGGTTCAGGGTCGATATTCTTAGATCCACCTCGGTGGGGCAGTAGGTAGCGTGATCGATACCTGTGTTAGTGTTTCTAGGTTCGATACTGGACTAAGGTGGGTTGGCTGCTTTCGGGAGAGAGAGAGAGGCCCCGAGTACGCCTTTCTTCCGGTGAAAAGTAAAACAGAGGTCCCGTGTGGTGTAAAACGGCATTTGCACGTCAAAAAACTCTCTCTACTATGCAACGGGTAGATGAGGCAAAATTCCCAGGTGTAGGAGATCGTTCCCTGGCATCAGCGAAGTGCCCCAACGAAGAGTAGGCCGACGATAAGTAAGCACAGGTTGCACCATTTGTCGGCAACCGGCTGTGGAAAAGTCCAATATATCACTCTCGTGTCCATTCAGAAGGACAAAATGGGTACCCGACCCGGCCATAGGCGGGAAAAGGGTTAGGAGTTGTTTGCCATACTAGTTGGACGTTTGAGGGGGCATTACTGCGCCCGCAATGACGCCATTTGTACACCCTGAAAACTGGGAAACTTACGATCTAAAACGAGCCTTTCAGCCCCTCTCCCAACGCTTCCTTCCTTCCCTCGTCAGTGGGTTGCCTGCTTTTCCCGCAAATCAATGGTTGTAGGTTCGAACCTAGTCGTGGTCAATGATTCAGTTCGGAAAAGAAAGCCCTCAGGGCTCTCCGCCTTTCGTCGGATTGGAGTAAGTCCGTGTCACTTCAAAGAACTCTCGCTACGTGGAATGTGTAATTTGCTACCCCCCCCCCCCCTAGTGTCAGTGGAGGAAAAGTGCCCCAACGAATCTTATTAGGCCGACAATTAGCAAGCACGGGGATTGAAGCATTAGATTGCGGCAACCGGCGCTAACAAATGCCGTCAAACAATTTGCCTGCCAGTGTATTTCCTTTCCCCTGGTTTCAACGGGACGAAATGTACCCGACCCTAACATAGGCGGGAGAATGATTGATTAGGAGCCGTCGAATGACACAGGTTTTACGTGAAAATGTCATTAGACTTTCAACAGCTACAGTCATTTTCATCTCAAGTTGTGCTGTTGTTTCTCTTCTTCATGAATTGATAATTATATTAATTATAGAGCTAATCGGTTAATTAGCATAAAATATAGTTGTAACTATAATAACAGATGCAAAAATTAAGATTTCAACAATCGATTTGGGAGGAAATGGAAAATTCAGAAAAGGAAGTAGCCCATTTTAGGAGAGCAGAAATGAGTGACAGGTAGAAGAGTGAACCTTCAGAGGTGGTGTGCAATGAACGACACCGGTGGTGACCACGATGATGATGGCATGCATTTGATTTTTCTTTGATAAACATCTTTGTTTTTTTATTATAATTTCTTCACGTGTACCCCCAAAACTACCCTCTTTCCGTGGAACTGCACACAATTCAGAGGTGCAACTAGGAGGGAAAGAGCACCCATTTACTACTATGACTCTGACTGCTGTAAACTAGATATATATATAAAATAATGATGGTTTTAATGCGTTTAAAACACCTGCTCATCAAAACAGCCACCCCACCTTCACCCATCGCACACCCTTCTCACTCTCACTCCCTTACCCTACACACCCTCTTCCTCCTGACCCACCACCACTAACATCTCAGCAAAATGTATCCATTTCAAAGAGATAAAGACAGAGATCTATATATCCACTTGGGCGGGCCTCGGATTTTGTTTTTATAATCCCGGATAGATCAAAAACAGAGATTCCAGTCAGTTATGTAGAGAACAGGCCTCTCTCTTTTTCTTCCGCCTGCCAACCTCTCCTCCTCTGCCTCCTTCTGCCCTCTTTCTTCTTAATACTGGACAAATCGTTTGCAGGGTGGCATTATTCAACATCCATTCAAGAGAGAAAAACACCTCTCATTCCATTACAGTCCTTTGAAATCGTCTTAAAGGTAAAAAAAAAGGAAGCCTTTTATTATTTTTGGGCATCAATGCACCCACCCCCGCGCAGCTGCAAAATCCGCCGTTCATTCAGACTGGCAGGTGGGCTCGCACCGATATCGACCAACTCGCTGTATCGATATTATTCGATAGTTTGTCGGTGTTGAAACTAGTAAAGGTGTAGTGCGCAAGCGCCTGTGATTATGAGGATTAATCACACCTTTTGTAATTGGATTTTGTTTCTGACACACGATATTAGGACTTTTTCAAGTTTTATCCAGGAGGCAGACAGGCTATGAGTGGTTCTCTGTCAGTGCTTTTCAGGACCGCACATGGGTTTCTCTCTCTCTCTCCCCCCCGTTCTAGAGAGCGGCGAATTGCGTTGGACACACCAGTTCTTGTCTGATCACTGAAGTTAAGCAGCGCAACCCCAGCTAGTACTGACATGTGTGGCTGCTTGGGAACACTGGGTACTGCTAATACCCCAAAATCGTCGCATTAGTGTAGTGTCTGTGCAGTCTCTGCATAAGAGCTATGCTGTGGACGGGGCTCTAATGACCTTTGTAGATGAAGGGCCTTAAAGAACCCTGAAGGCTACGTAGATCCCATAATACATAGCAAGAGACACTACAATAAGAGCGTAGCAATCTTGCTTTTTTTGTCCTTGGTGTTTTAGGGCCCTTCAACTACAAGGTCATTACAGCCCATCCACTGCGTAATTCTAATGCAGCGACTGCGCAGACACTACTCAAATGCGACGATGCCCAGTTTTCCCCAGCGGCCACCCATGTTAGTACTAGCTGGGGTTGCGTCGCTCAACTTCAGTGATCAGACGATAACTGGTGTGTCCAACGCAATAAGCTGCCCCCTAGCAATCTTGCTGGAGGGAGTCACGAAAATGGCCCCTGGACCTTTGAGGAATATGTTATTATTCCTAGACCTGAATTCAAACTTGGTGTCGTCTTCAACCATCATCTCAATTCCGTCTATAGCAGGGCTATCCATTCGTTTGCTATCGGTCCTCAGAGCATGTTCAGTGGACCCGCAGACCCGACCCTGCCACAGGCGGGATAAGGGAATGATCATGATGTTCCCCCACCCCCAGGTTACCTCTAATATACGCATTCCTAATTCTATCAGCTCTCGACACCCCGCTCATATACCGCAGTATTCACATGTCGGCTATTTGCACTCTATTGGCGTGGCTCTTCCTCACTGCCCAACACTGCTCCATGGAGCACAGAGGGCCTAACCACTGCCCTGTAAAACTTCCCTTTCAACTTGATTGGGGCCAGCCTATCACACAGGACTCCTCGCTTGTCTCCACTTCAAAAATGGCAATTAATACGGAGCTAATACTTTTTTTCCTTCATCTTCAAGTTAGTTATTTAAATCATTTTCACAACATCTTTTAATTAATTGATTTAAAAAATTTTTCTTTAACCCCCCCTCCCTTCCCCAACGCACACAAACGTCTAAAACTTGATGCTAATAAACGTCAAAAAAATAAGCGATATTTCTTTTTCTTACGTTAAAAAGAAAAAGGAGTTCAATTCTTCCTGTCTGTCGACATGAAATTAATCAGATGATTATAAAGTAGAGAGAGATTAGGTGAAGGAGAAAACGATTTTTTTAAACTGTCATAGGCACGATCAGAGAGGGAGAGAAAAGTAGTTCAGTTTCAACTTCACAAAAAAATCTAGTTTTTATAAGACGGACTACGCACGTCTTAACAGGTAAGGAAGCGAATAAGACGAAAGATCCCAAAACTGACATATCCCCTCGGTCTGCTGAAAACATCCAGGTGAATAGACATCACACAGGTACCCCGTGTTATTTTCAAAGAAATTGACGTCTCTGTGACAGTGAAGTTCGGATTGAATAAGGTGATACTGTGAAACTAGGGAGTTTGAAGATCCCTTTCGGGAGGTGAGAGAGAGGGGGGGGGGCAGGGATGAGTTGGTAAGACAGTGACGTCATTGTCGGAATTGCCCCACGTGTGTAGAAAGGGTTGAATGATTAGATAAGGGGAGAGTGTGCCTCTTGTAGGACAGAAAGAAGAAAGAGAGAAAGGAGGAGAAATGAAGAGGGTGAGTTGTCAGTTTTTGGCCCTGCCCTACTCCTGGATAAGATGAAATTGGGACGAGGGGCGCAAAGTTTAAAGGACTCTTAGAAGATGAGAGGGAATGAAAGGAGTGAAAGAGAGAGATAGGCAGAGGGATGAGTCGGTAAGACAGCGATGTCAACATTGGAATTGCCCTTGTCGTGCTAACAAAGGGAATTCAGGAAATAGGAGAAATAGGGGATAGGGATAGTAGATAGGGGGTTCAGGAAATAGGAGAGTTTGATAGCCTCTTACAGGGTAGGTAGAGAGGTGGGAGAAGAAGAAGAGAGAAGGGAATTATGAGCTGGAAAGGCGGTGACTTCAATATTAGAATTGCCCTACTCATAGAACAACAAGGTGGAATGGGTGAAATTCGGGAAAGGTGAAAGTTTGACAGTCTGATGGAGGAAGAAGTATTGAGGGAGATTGGAGAAGAAAAAGGGGATCACAGAAACGAGAGAGACGAAAGAGAGCAGGAAGAAATAGAGAGAGGGAAAAAGCAAGGAGAGATGGAGGAAGAGAAGGGGTGATGAAGGGAGGGAATGAAAGAGAGCCGGCAGAGAACGAGAGAAGGGAAAGAAAGTAAGGAGTGACGAAAGGAGAGCTGGTAGAGATGTAGGGGGAAAGAGAGTATGTAGATGAAGGGAGTGAGAGTGAGGAGGGAAAGAGAGCAGGGAGAGATGGAGGGGCGAAAAGTGAGAAGGGAGAGATGGAGGGACGGAAAGAGAACAAGAAGATGGAAGGAAGAAAAGAAAGCAAGGAGAGAAGGATGGTTCCAGCGCCTGCTCTAGCACTTATGTCGCCCCGGACAAAAGGACAAATTGCCGCCCCTTGAAGCAGCGCTCGGTTTGCGTGCTCTGTTCTCACACAGCCAAAATAGCGCCCCGAACAAATGTCCGGGTTGCCCCCGCCCTTCCATCGGGTCCTGATAGTTCGTTGGTGTTTTAGGGCCCTTCAACTGCAAAGTCATTAGAGCCCCATCCACTGCATAGATTTAATGCAGAGACTGCACAGACACCACACCAATGGGACGATTTTTGGGTATCAGCAGTACCCAGGTTTCCCAAGCGCCACCCATGTCAGTACTAGCTGGGGTTGTGTTGCTTAAGTTCAGTAATCAGACGAGAACTGGTGTGTCGTTTGTTTGTTTGTATTTAAGGTCCCATCAACTACAAGGTCATTAGAGACCCGTCCACTGCATAGTTCTAGTGCATAGACCACACAGACAATACACCAATGCAACGATTACTGGGTATTAGCAGTACCCAGCTTTCCCGAACGACCACCCATGTCAGTACTAACTGGGCTTGCGTTGCTTAACTTCAGTGATCAGACGAGAACTGGTGTGTCCAACGCAATAAGCCGCTCAGGAGAGAAGGAGGGAGGAAAAGAGAGCAGGGAGAAGAGAGGAGGAATAGAGAAGTGGTAAGGAAAGCGATAGAGGGGGGAGGGAGATGAATCAGTGAGACAGTGTCGTCAGACAGGGTCCGCTCTAACGCTTTCGTCGCCCCGGACAAAAAGACACTGCCGCCCCTTAAGAATATAATGCAAGTTCAAGCAGCGTATTTACGAATTCTGTGTCAATATTTCAATAATTGTGGAATATTTTTAGCTTTCAGACAAACATCATCATCATTATCATACCCTTATCCCCCCTGTGGCAGGGTCGGGTGTGCGCGTTCTAGCCCTCCACTCCTTTCCATTTCCCACCAGGTCCCTGTCCACCCCACACACTGCCATGTCCTTACGGTCTCTCCCTACCCCGGGTGCTACCCACCACCTGCATTCCTGGGATACACCTAACGAGCTCCTCTTCCCCTCTTCTCATGACGTGTCCATACCATTCTCAGCCTATTCTCCCTCATCCAGCCTATCCTCTATTCCCCCTAGAGCGGGCGCTGCGTCAGAGCTGGAATCATCCTACTCATACAAATACAAGAGTAAAATAACGTGAAATTGAGAAACGGGGAGGAGAGGGTAAGGATCCTTTAGAGGAGAGGGAGGGAAGGATCGGTAAGTCAGTGTCGACACTATGGGAAAGTACCGTCCTAGTGCACGAAACAGGGATACTTCTCAACTCGGATTAAGAAATAGCAGTGATTTGTTAGAAACACAGAAAATGAGAAAATCTGGCTGACAGTATATGTATGATACGTTCATTATTGTAATTCGTCATGGTCAAGGGTGGATCCGAAAATATTTCACATTTTCTTACACTAAACCACCTAACTCAACTTTTCTGCAAAAAAATAACAATTCAGTCTTAAAATATTTTTCCGTTATCGTAATACCACACCGTAAAACTATTTTTCGTTTTTTTATAACAAAAGAAGTTCATTTCCGTAGTTCTGAGAACGAATTGTTTTGTTTGCTACACTATAAATTTCATATTCGACAACAGTGACACTCTGTTAGTCCGCCTCAGGGACGCACAGGTGAGTGCTTGACTCATGTGTTCGTGGGTGCTAGTTCGAACCTGACCGATTGTTGTTGTTTTTTGTTGGTGTTTTAGGGTCCTTCAACTATAAGGTCATTAGAACCCCGTCCACTGCATAGTTCTAATGCAGAAACTGCACAGAACCTACACTAATGCGACGATTTTTGGGTATTAACAGTACCCAGTTTTCCCAAGAGGTCGCCCGCTCCGATCCTGACCGAGGTACACATAGACGTCTTCTCTCGTGTGAAGGAGACCCCAAGTGTGCATTGCCTGCTAGCCTCTGGTTTCCTGTCGATGTCACAAAGGACTCTTTCTACAACAGGGGAAAATGTACGTGTAGACCGGTACAAAATTCTCCAAGTGTAGCAGCTCGCCCTCTTCCCTTGGCGGCAAAGCAACTCCTTACCTTTGCCTATGGCAGGGTCGCTACCCATCTTGTACCTTATGAATGTACACAAGGAAGATCTATTGGACAGTGTTTTTCCACAGCCGGTTGCCTTTGTTTGTTTGTTGGTGTTTTAGGGCCCTTCAACTACAAGGTCATTAAAGCCCCGTCCACAGCATAGTTCTTATGCTGAGACTGCACAGACACTACCCTAATGCGACGATTTTTGGGTTTTAGCAGTACCCAGTTTTCCTAAGCGGCCACCCACGTCAGTACTAGCTGGGGTTACGGTCAACTCAGTCCGGATACTTCAGTGATCAGACGAGAACTGGTGTGTCCAACGCAATTCGCCGCTCCCAGCCGGTTGCCGACCAAAGCTTCAACCCCTATGCTTATTTATCGTCGGTTTACTATTGGTTTGGGGGGAACTCCACCGAAGCCAGGAGGAGCTCCTACACCCGGAAATTTTGTCTCATCTACCCGTTGTATAGTGGAGAGGGTTCCTAGACGTGCAAATGGCATCGTACACCACACGAGCCCTCAGTTTGACTTCTCATCCGGAAGAAGGTGCACTCGGGGCTTCTCCCAACCCACCTCGGGCCAGTATCGAACCTAGAACTATTGACGCAGTTACAGAAAGTGCTCCCCCCCCCCCCCACTGCGACACCGACACGCTCTCTCCCCTGGCGGCGGTGAGCGGAATTACTCTTACGTCCTGCAAACAGTTGTCGGGCCAACCGCCGACGTTCAATAAGCGGAGGGTTGCGGTAGCTGGCTGCCTAAAACTTCCGTCCAATAGTTCAACCGTGTGTTCAAAGCCGGTCCACTGGGACAAATGGATACCAGACCCTGCCAAAGACGGGAAAAAGGGGTTGACATTCTTTTCGATATGTACCTTTTTGTTCCTGCCTCTCACCTTGATTTTATTCTTGTATATTATTATTTTTACCGCATGAAATTTTGTGATCTCTTCTTCTTTCTACTTCCCCTGGTAAAAAGTAAGATATTTTCTTTTTTGTACCTTCAGGAAAGCGACCCTGGGGTGGCCAAAAAGGTAAGATCAAAGTCCAGCATATATTTTATACATCTCTTCAAGCCAAATGCTAATTTCGCGGCTAAGTTCCAGTGCATGGATGGAGTATTGGGGCCGTTTAGTCCAGTTTTCGTTTCAAGGAACTACATCCGGGAATTCAGACGGTTTTTAGGGATGCTTCACTTATCCAAATTCATCTTTTGACGACCCTCCGCTTACACGGATCAGATGACGTTCATACATTCCGTAAAGAAGGGAACGACAGCGCACGTACAGCCACTTATCCCGCCTAGGACAGGTCCAGGTACACACTGTCTCGGTGCAACTGGACGGGGGTAACTGCATACCGACCTGTTGCTCCTCACTTCTTTAATGTCAGCCTACTTTGATTCCTTAGGGCACTTGCCCCACTGACACCAAAGGTGCAGGGAGCAGCTGTATTGCGTTGGACATACCAGTTCTCGTCTGATCACTGAAGTTCAGCAACTCATCTCCAGTTAGTATTAACATGGGTGGCCGGTTGGGAAAACTGGGTACCGCTAATACCCAAAAATCGTCACATTAGCGTAGTCTCTGTGCAGTTCCTGCATTACAACCTGTAGTTGAAGGGCCCTTAAACACCAACAAATCAAACAAAAAAACCAGGGTGCAAGCTCCTACACCTGAGAGATTTTGCACAGGTCTACACCCCGTGTTGAGGGCCCGTGGTGGCCTCATACACAATCATTCAGGGCCTGTTTTACTTCTCAGCCGGCGGTAAGTGCACTTTAAGCAGTGCTTTCACTCGAGGATCGATCCCGCAATCATGAACACAAGCATGGAAATCACCGTGCCACAGCTACACTACACTACAACACAGCAGCTATTAGCATTAGCTTGTTTTCCTGCCTGTGTCAGGGGTGGGTACGCAATTTGGGCCCAATAAACCGTTCTATTGGACTGTACCTTTACGCAGCCGGCTGTCGGCCTAATGCTACAACCACTATGCTTATTTATCGTTGGGCTACTGCTCGTTAGGGCAGATTTTCTCCACCGACGTCAGGAGGTGAGCTCCTACACCTGGGAATTCTTACCGATCTACACGTTGCATGTAGAAAAGGTTCTTTTCCGTGCAGTGGTGATGTAGACACCACACGGCTTTACTTCCCATTCATTGGACCATCGACGTCAGAAGGGGCGAGCTCCTAAACCGATCAATTTTGTACCCGATCTAATCATACATTTTACTCAATTCTAGCAAAGGTTCTTTTCCGTCCAGTGATGACATAGGACACACCAGGGAGCCGCGAAATGCGTTGGACACACCAGTTCTCGTCTGATCGCTGAAGTTAAGCAGCGCAACCCCAGCTAGTACTGACATGGGTGGCCGCTTGGGACAACTGGGTACTGCTAATGCCTAAAAATCGTCGCATTAGTGTAGTGTCTGTGCAGTCTCTGCATAAGAACTATGCTGCGGACGGGGTTCTAATGACCTTTGTAGTTGAAGAGCCCTAAAACACCAACAAACAACAACAGTGGGACACACCACCCGGTAGGGCACCAAAAAGAGAGGTGTGGCTCTCTCTCGCCGGAAAGAAACCAAATCACCTCTGATCCAGGAACCACAGACCTCCAGAATCTTGCACACTACCTTCGCACCACTTATACTACACTAGTATTAATTTCGGTAATCAATTTGCGAAAAAGTGCATGCTGTTATGCAATAATGTCCATAATAGTCAACCATAGAGATTTTTTTGGTTCCAGAAGCGAGTTTAGGGGTTCAAAAAAAATGACCTGACACCTTCCTTCGACCTCCCTAATGTGAGCATGTGTGAGGTCGGTTAGTTTAGGGGATGTTTCTTGACAGGAAGGAGTATCACTACTTATTTTATTCAGCCCCTAAGGGCAGCAAAATGATTACGGTGGCAGCCTTAAAAAAAGCAGTTCCGTAGAGGATTGTTGCTGCTACAGCGCCGCTGACGAGTTAAGCGACCTACATCAACGTCCTATCGACTCTTCATACCCCCTAAAAGTTTTCGTAAGGGGAGTAGTAGAGCAGAATAGGAAAGAGGGTGGAGGTCAGAGTGAGAACACTGTCCATCTCCTTTACACGAGCATCTCTCCAACCCCATGATATGGAGGCCACTATCTACAATCTTATTTAGGGTAAGAACACCGTATTTTTTATGTCATTTTTTTTCTGTCGTAAGGGGGACAGAGAGGGCAAGGAGGGGGTTGTTTTCGAAAGGGACCTTTTAATACCTTCACAAACATAAAGTCAGAAATTTATAACCTTTCATTTTTCTGGTTTACACCTCGTCCACAGTAATCTGTCTTGTTTTTTTTTCGTTGTTGCCCTGCATTTTTTTTTACGGCATACTCTTGTGCGGACTTCTTCGCCGTCATATGTCGATTCTAGTTTGGGTCCCTTTCTTGCTTCAACGTCTCCTTTCTCCCCTTCTGGTCCTTTTCAACCCCACCGCATTAAATGTGGAGAGAGAAAAAATTTTTTTTGGTGTTTTTTGATACTTGAAGTGGTAATAAAATCCTTAGAATGCATACGGTCGCTGTTACGATTGACTTGTAGCGGAAATAATCGATATTGAGCTGACTATCGTTGAATCGATTTACACGCCTCAACATGAGAATACCAATGTGTCCGGTCCGTGGGGCAGATTTCCTTAAGTCCACGGTTGCAGGTTTGATCCTGTATGAAGCGAGTGACATCTTTTCGAGCAGGCGAGAGGTGGGAGAGGGACAAAGAGGAAAGAGGGTCAGGGATACAGGGAGATACAGAAAGGGAGAGATAGAAACAGAGGGACAAAGAGAGAGATGGAGACAGAAAGAAAGAGTAAGAGAGAGAGGGTAGCAGAGAGAGGGTAGCAGAGAGAGGGGCCAGAGAGAGAGAGAGGGGGGCAGAGAGAGGGGGGCCAGAGAAAGAGAGAGGAGGGCAGCGAGAGCGGGGCAGAGAAAGACGGACAGGCACAGAGGAGGGGACAGAAAGAGAGAACCAGAGAAAGACGGACAAGCAGAGAGGGGGGACAGAGAGAGAGAGAGGACAAAAAGAGAGACAGAGAGAAGGGGACAGGCAGAGAGGGGGCAGAGAGAG
>JAAFCE010004209.1:19872771-19900143 GCA_013389805.1 Trigoniulus corallinus | reverse complement strand
AGCGACCACCCATGTCAGTACTAACTGGGCTTGCGTTGCTTAACTTCAGTGATCAGACGAGAACTGGTGTGTCCAACGCAACTCGCCGCTCCCTTGCTACATTAGGTCGGTAGCCGGTTTCATAAAAATACCGTCCAATAACCGCTCCCTGTATTCTTCCCGTTCCAAATTAGATAAGACCCTGTGATAGGCGGGAAAAGGTTTCAGACTGACGATGATGATGCACAAGAGGCTTGGGGGGGGGGGGGCGGAAACATCGGGTTCACTCAACCGACCTCCCCCCAAAGACATCAAATATTGACAGGAACGAACCTAGACACACACCATTTCACCACATTAACATACTGGGTGAATCTCGAAGCTGATACGGGATGCTTCAAGAGGGCGCTGCATCTCCTCTCCGTTATCTACAAAAACCATGCGCGTCATTTTCGTATACCTATCATAACTAAATGAAAGGAGACATTAAAATTGGGAAAGGGGAAAAGAGGGGGATATATCATCAGGGAGTGAGGAGGGGTGAAAGGGGTATCTTAAGTGTATAAGGAACCATATGATATGAAGACGGGGTGGTCAGATTTACATGCCGAACCGTCCACAACTCGTTTAATATCCTACTTTATGAGTGTGATAACAAGTCCATTTATTACACAATGTGGTCAAGTGGCTTCATATTTTCTCTCCCCTCCCCCATCCCGCTACCTCTATCCCTCGGTTCCTATATCACCCCCTTCAGATCCACTCTCTTGTCCTATCATTACACACGCACACATCACGACGGACCTCGAAAATAAAGGACACTTGTCTGCTGGACAATATGGTGTCGTGCAGCACTTCTTGACCATTGCCCACCTTCTTTTTATTTGACCTCCTCCTCCTCATTTCGAGGTAGCCAAAATAAATTACGTAGCTCAACTGCTATTTTAAAAGCATAATGGCCACCGTTTAGGAGGTAAGGGGAGAAAAGGGGGGGAGGGTCTCAACAACGTGGCGGCCCGACGACAAACCTCTCCAACCACACACTAATATGACCACTATTGTAAAATAATCGTGAATATAAAACGATTAAAGAGGGCTGTGGAAGGGAGGCTGAAAGCGGACAGGGGGTGCACCACGCACAAGAGTTTTAAGGGGTTAAATTGGGAGAGGAGGGAGAGAAGGGTTATTATTAGTCAATATTAATAATGTTTCGCTGAATCCCATGCAGTTGAAGATAAGCACATTCAATTTCGTCTTTTTCCCCTTCCCCCTTGTATCTGTCATCCTGGAGTTTCGGCAGTCATCATGCACCCCCCCCCCCTTTCCGTCTTCGAAGAGGGCCAAAGCCCTGGATATTAATAGGCTCTTGTATAATCATACGATCAAGATAATCTAATAGTCTATTACTTAATCCACTAAAGTCTTTATGGTGTGTTTACAGCGTTTCATCCATGGCTGACCTTCCCCCCCCTTTCTAGGGAACCGGGTCCCAATTCTCTCCCTCTTCACACCCTTCTTCTCCCTTCCTATAGCTGAAGTTGGAACACATCGATCTTTTCCGATACAACCCCTAGACAGGACGAGAGAGGGGAGGGGATGAACAGTGACGTCATCGCAGAGCAGTAGCAACAGCCCGACCCACCTTCACATGTTGCGACAAACAGCGGTAAAATGCATCGGCCGTTGTCGTCGGCAAACGACTGGAAGATCTCTATTAGCTGTTACAACAACATACTGTCTCATAAATTAGCTCCACACGGAGCGCACACTGGCCACAAAGTAAAGCAATCGGGCGAAATGATAAACTGATCAAATATAGAGTGAGTGTGTGTCCCGCGTATCTCTGGTTACACACGCTTTTTCTTATCTGGTGGCCAACCGGTTGGATATTTTGGGTAGTGTGGGTTGGGAAGGAGAGGGTGCCATGGATGGGTAAGGGTGAGAGAGAGGGGGGAGCAGGAGGGAGAGGGGCAAGAAAGGCGTGTGGCTGCCGTGTTGATAAATTGCATTTGTGTATGGTCTTCATATCTTTATCCGGTCAAATTATTATATTATACCCAGGGTAAACACACCAGGCTGCTTCAGTAGCTCTGTGGTTGACTTCCCGAGTTGATAATTACAGGATCGATCCTAGTAACCGAAGACCCGCCTCGGTTGCGCAGGAGATAGTGTGCTCGAATATGTATGTTTGTGTTTTAGGGCCCTTCAACTATAAGGTCATTAGAGCCCCATAGTGTGCTCGACTACTGCGTCAATAGTTACAGGCTCGATACTGGATCGAGGTGGGTTGGCTTCTATCGGGCGAGAGTAGTTTCGTTGGTGCTTTAGGGGCCTTCAACTACAAAGTCATTAGAGCCCCGTCCACTGCTTAGTTCTTGTACAGAGACTGCACAGACACTACACTACTGCCCCGATTATTGGGTATTTGCAGTACCCAGTGTTCCCAAGCAGCCACCCATGTTAGTACTAGCTGGGTTTGCGTTGCTGTGGACCCGTTTGCTCACCCCTGACGGCCGCCGGCACTGGGGTTTTGATCCCCTATACTGTAGGGTTTAAAAATGAGGAATGTTTCATGATTTTGCGTGTCATCCTGAACACTGCTATAGGCGGGAAAAGCAGGGGAGTTTGTGGACGCAGAACAACGATTCTGCCTTTCTCCCATCATGCGTGCACTCCTTGACAGGAGAGGGTGACATTTTGAAATTGAAGTACTCATAAGTCCGATGTTTGGGACAGGAACCAAAACTGTCACCTGTAAAATCTGTCTGAGTTCCTAGGTTCTAGTCTGATCGGAAGTGGGAACTGTAACGCCAATAGTAGGCCTACCTTTTGTCCACTGCGGAAAGTAAACCCTAGGCCTCCGAGTTCGTCCACTAAGCGGAAAAGAAATGCAGTTCAGTACTAGGTCCCAGGTGTGGTTACTCGGTACGCCCTCCGGCGTTGGTGCAGAGTTGAGCTGCCGGCCTAGCGCCATAAACAAGTCACCTGTAACCGAAATTCAGCGAAAAGGGGCTTATTTTTTATGACTTGTCGGTCGGCTTTTGCGGCTAAATTATCTTTACTTAGTAGGTAATGAGTAGGTGAGAGTGCACTCCCCCTCGTAGCCCGCCCCTCTTCTGGGCTAATGCTTTTACGGGCCTCACTACCACACTAGTGTATCCGGCTCCTGCTCAGAACAAGTAAAGTAAGTCACATTCCTTTCAAAATCGTGAACATGTCATAAAAGCATAATGTAGTAACAGTAATAAATAAACATTTCGCAAATTGCTTAAACCGTTAGTGGCGCCCTCTGTCCCTCTTCCCACCAACGCAATTCAAGGGGCAATTCTGAATTTTGACCAGTAGCCAACATGCAGGAGGAGAGTAACCACATAACTATTTATAACGACACCTGGTGTCAAGTACTTCATCCCTTGTCATTCCTACGGCTAATTTCCACGAAATATCAAGCCTGTTGGTCATCACATCCAGACAATCCAGGGAGCGGCTTATTGCGTTGGACACACCAGTTCTCGTCTGATTCCTGAAGTTAAGCAACGTAGTCCCAGCTAGTACTGACATAGGTGGCCGCTTGGAAAAACTGGGTACCGCTAATACCCCAAAAATAACCCTGCGCAGTCTCTGCATTAGAGCTACGCAGTAGACGGGGCTCTAATGACGTTGTAGTTGAAGGGCCCTAAAACACCAACGAACGAACCAAAGAGATAGACGGGAGTGAAGGGCTACGACCCGCAGACGCGACCCCGCCAAAGAAGAGGTAAGGCTATGATGATGACATTTGATTCGTTGGTGTTTTAGGGTCCTTCAACTACATGGTCGTTAGAGCCCCATCCACTGTGTAGTTCTAATGCAAAGACTGCACAGACAATACTCTAATGCGACGATTTTTGGGTGTTAGCAGTACCCAGTTTTCCCAAGTGGCCACCCATGCTAATACTAGCTGGGGTTGCGTTGCTCAACATCGGTGATCACACGAGAACCGGTGTGTCCTTTTTTGTTGTTTGTTGGTGTTTTAGGGCCCTTGAACTACAAGTTCATTTGAGCCCCGTCCACTGTGCACTTCTAATGCAGAGACTGCACAGACACTACACTAATGCGACGATTTTGGGGTATTAGCAGTACCCAGTTTTCCCAAGCAGCCACCCATGCTAATACTAGCTGGGGTTGCGTTGCTTAACTTCAGTGATCAGACGAGAACTGGTGTGTCCAACGCAATTTGCCGCTCCCAACTGGGGTATCCAATGCAATACAGCCGCTCTCAAGATGATGACAGGGATGGTTAGAACAGTGGCGTCTCTAGGGTTGGCATCACCCGGTGCGGTGACACCATGGTGTCACCCCCTCTCCCGATAAAAGGCGCTTCTTCTGCTTTGGTGTCACCCCATTTCTCATGGTGCGAGTGGTGTCACCCGGTGCGGCCCGCTCCCCCTAGTGACGCCACTGGTTTAGAAGCTGCTAGAGTGACCTGGACGAAGCGTACGGGGGTCACCCTTTTGTTGCATTTTTCGACTGATCACGAACGTTAATCAATCGTTCAATTAAGAAACTAAATAATTAAGGTGGGAATATCAACAGACTTTCGTAGATTTCGTGACGGTGAAATTGAAATTCTTCTTTTTAAATAAAAATAACCGTTAATTTTTCATGACGCCATTTTTGTCTCCCTCTTCATCCCAACCCCCCCCGTTCACCATTACTGACCCACAGGGGATCATCTTGTCCAGTATTTAACATCGATTAACTCCATTATTGAGAAAATTAGAAACATGAATTGCAGGGTTCAATTGAAGGAAATAGACAAAAGGAAAAAAACTCTCCTGCTGTTTAATTCCAATGAATGTGATGGCGTGCCATAACATGAGCAAATAGCCTTCATCCCTCCTCTGGACCACCTCCACCTCCCGCCACCAGGAGGGCCTCAACAAACTGTGGGGTGCATCTTTCAATTTTGACCAGCAACTCCATTCCTTCAAGTTACTCTCTCTCCTTCCTCCCTCGTCACTTATTGAGGGACTTTTCTTGCCCCTAAATAATTTAAAATCCAACCCACGTAAATTGTGAATAGCCTCCACCCCTTCTTTTTCTCCAAGACCTGATCATTAACGTCAATCACCTATCAAGTCCAACTGTCCATTAAGAATAATCTTCTCAAGGGAAACTGACCACTACAATTGAGCTCTGTTGTACCCCCCCTTCCCAACACACACAATTACATCTTCCTACATTTAATTAACCAGAATCAATTTCTGATCGGATTAATTTCTAGTTAATTGATTGCCCCCCCCCCTCCTTCTAATGCTCCTAAATAAAATAGTATTCCAATTAATCGCCATTAACTGGACCCGTCACTGACCAAGGGTCATCACTATTGATTGAATGTAATAGTCCATGGCAACATGTTTGTTTCATCGCTGAACAAGGAGTAAGACAGGCGGATGAAGGAGGAGCAAGGGTTGAGAGAGGTTCCTCGTTTCCAAATCCGAGAGAGAGTGTGTAGAAAAATAGATCAATACTTCCCACGGACATGAGATCGATTCCCATACTGACTAGTCCGAAATGCTCTTGCCCCCTTCTCTCTCGTTAGATAATTAGAAAGTATTTCGAGTGGGTGGTGCTTCGATTGACCAGTCCCTGTTTCTAATGGAGGCTGCTTGACGTCCACTGACCAGTTTATTCTGTGGTTGTCTTTTTTCTGAGGATGTGTGATGTCGACCATCCGGCCAAAGGGACCAAAAGGAAGAAGAGAGCAGACCTTTACTACACCTGATAGGTCCTCTCTTTTCCGTGTATAAAGGGGTGACAGTGATAAGATTGGGTTCTAAATCCGGCTATCTGATGCCCACCATCTGCCAACGCCAGAGTCCGAAAAGGCGAAGGAGGAACACGGCCTACCTGATAATTTTATCTAATATCGCTTTTCCGCGTTGAAAGGGGTGGTCAGTTTTTCAATATTTGCGTTGTTTCTAAACATGACTATTTGATGTCCACTATTTGCCAACGCCAGAGTCCGAAGTTGTTAAGAAATGTTTGAAGAGCAACACTCGTGTACTGAACCCCCTATTCCCACCTATGACCGGGTCAGCTACCGTTTGTCCTATTAGAACAGAAAACAGCGTGGTGACACTTCGATCAACCGGCACCAGGAGGCGACCTCCTACATCCGGAAATTTTCAACCTACGTTTTACTCCACATAGAGTTCCTGTACAGTGCAGGGTAAAATCGAATGCGGCACATAGGGTCTTCCAAAGAAAGGTGCACTTGGGCCTTTCTTTCCTTTCTCTGGTTTCGTTTCGTTGGTGTTTTAGGGCCATTCAACTACAAGGTCATTAGAGCCCCATCCACTGCGCAGTTCTAATGCAGAGACTGCACAGACACTACACTAACGCGACGATTAGAGCTGTACCCAGTTTCCTTAAGCGACCACCCATGTCAGTACTAACTGGGATTGCGTTGCCTTAACTTCAGTGATCAGATGAGAACTGGGTGTGTCCAACACAATAAGCCGTCCCCCAAGCGCTCACCCATGCTAGTACTAGCTGGGGTTTCGTTGCTTAACTTCAGTAATCAGACGAGAACTGGTGCGTCGAACGCAATAAGCCGCTCCCCCTTTCCGTGGTCTCTATCCAGGATGGACGCAGTAGTCCGGCACACAACCCCTGCCCCTCTCTCCTGCCTGTTTGTTGGTGTTTTAGGGCCCTTCAACTATAAGGTCGTCAGAGCCCCGTCCACAGCATAGTTCGTTTGCAGAGACTCAGTGCCGTAACGAAGGCGTGGCGAAGAAGGCGGCCGGCACGGGTTCAACTGGGTTGGGAGGAGCGAAATTTTTACGTTTTTTGTCATTATTGGGTTACGGGGAGGCGCAAGTTAGACACTTGCCACAGGCAATTCATACCCCAGTTACGGCACTGCAGAGACTTCACAGACACTACACTAATGCGACGATTTTTGGGTATTCGCAGTACTCAGTTTTTCCAAGCGGCCACCCATGTCAGTACTAGCTGGGGTTGCGCTGCTTAACTTTAGTGATCAGACGAGAACTGGTGTGTCCAACGCAATTCGCCGCTCCCTGTCTCCTGCGTATCATGACTTTAAATTAGGATAGAAAATGGCGACCTGTAATTTAAAAAAAAATACTGAATCTCCTGTTCAGCCCTTTTCCTATTTATCAGTAAGACGGGGAGTGGAAGGGCAGATAGAAACCCTTCAGTGGGCGGAAAATGGAACGCTTGAGATAATTGAGGACAGAGAGAGACAGCTCCAAAATGAGCAGTCTCTTCCCATTTACATAACATAATTGGACAAATAATGTGTACGTAATGATTATGTTTAATTGTTTAGCAAACAGGAAGTAGATAGCACCTGTTATTCACACCAATCACTTCCGAGAATCGTTCAATATTTTTACACCTTTAGACGCGGTGGGACTCAGGTGTGGCGCAGGCCGTCGCCATGACACTCAAGTGTGGGCTGCTACGTTCACACGTTCACGAAAAAGAAAATGGAGGTCGATTGAAAAATCTGTTAACAATTATTTCATTAGAGAAGTCTTTCCCCTTCGATCGCGCCACACAGTGGCCAGTTCCTCCCTCCCTCCCTCCTGTCTTACCACACACCCCCTCACACGCCTGGACTAAATGGACTACACTCCTTGCCACCAGCCTCAAACACCTCTTAGGACAGTTTGAATGGAGTAGGGATTTTGTTTTCTTCCCTATACAATAATTATTATCATTTTGATACCCCCCCAAAGGAGAAAGAGGGAGACACTGTCGAAAAATCTATTTTTAACAGATTGTGGTAAAATAGTGAGTTGAGGGTGTCGCCCCCTTCCACTTCCTTCTGAATTCCTCGTTCCATTGTTTATCTAACAGCTTGCACTACAGTTAATGGCATACAATGAAAAGTCCTAATTAGTTACTTTGGAGACCACCAGTGGTGCTGATGAACGAGATATCATTCTTTTTTCTCCCTCTGTACTCACCCCCTCCTTCCTCATTATCCCTCATTTCTCTCTCTCTCCCCTTCACCCCTTTCTCTCTTGGCAGCATTCACTCACCTGACATCTGTAACATTGGACATCAGTAGTTTGAATAAACAAACCGGAAGTTAGAAAGAAAAATTATTGGAAACCTTCAACGTGTAAACTTAGAATGAAACAGCCAGCAGCCGTAACTTGAGGATCGGTCATAAAATACCTGTACTTCTTGGGAGACCAATCTGTTTGTCAATGACCTCTCTCTCTCTCTGTCACTCGTACACACTCTCGCCCTGATTTCTTGCTTTTTCCCTTTTTGCTCTCTCTCGCTCACTCCGTCTATCGCTCTCCTGCTGTCGCTCTCTATCTCCCTGTTTGCTCTCAGTATCCATTGTTGTCTCACTCTCCATGGTTTGCGCTCTGTCACACTCTCACACTCGCTCTCTAGCGTTCTCTTGCTGTCACTCTCTATCTCCCTGTGTGCTCTCACTATCGCTCTGTCACTTTCCTGCTCTGTCACTCTCAAACTGTCTCTCTCTCTCTCTGTGTGTGTGTCACTCGCCCTATCGCTCTCCTACTGCCGCTCTCTCTATCCCCGTTTTGCTGTATATCTCCCCGTGTTTTGCTGTCACTCTCACACACTCTAGCGCTCTGTCACTCTCATGCTTTCGCTCTTAGTAACAGAGAAAAACAGGGAAACAGAGGGGGGTGTATGACTATCACTCTCACTCTCACCCTCTCTCTCTCTCTGTGTGTGTGACTATCACTCTCACCGTCGCTCTCTCTGTGACTATCACTCTCACCCTCTCTCTCTCTCTCTCTCTCTCTCTCTCTCTGTGATTATCACTCACCCTCGCTCTCTCTCCCTCTCTCGCCGTGACTATCAGTCGCTCTATCACTCCCTCTCTCTGTCATTGTCGCCCTCTATCACTATGACTCCCCTGCTCTCATACTCTATTTTGTTCTCTAGAACTCTCACTTGCAAAATATCGCTCTCATACTCTCGCTCCCCCCTAACTTACCCGGTACTGCTGACCTTCTAATTAACGTTCCAATAATTAATGGCTACTATTACTCAACAGCAATCCGTTAAGGTCTATCAGAATTTGCGTCCACAGTATCGGTATCTACATATTTTGGAATGTTCCCAAATTGTTGATGATGATATCTGAACACGAGGGATGAAAGACGGTGTGGCCCAAGAGCAGAACCAATAGATAATAACAGGGGTTGGGGGAGCGAGCTCACCACCTGACGGTCTATGTGCGCTGAGCCCTATATCATCGCAATGTGGCAGGTGGTAGATGGACATTAAAGGACAAAAGGAACAACAGGGAGGTCTCTTTCATCCGACGTTAAAAAAAACTACCTTTCGTTTACTTTACATTAATTTCAGAGCCTTATTTCGGAGATAAAAAATGAGTGCCCTAGGGGCTACTTTCATTTAAGACAGAAAATATGCATTAATGCGCCCCCAATTAGGAGGAAAATAATGACTGCTTGGATCATACCAGGGGCACAATGGATACCAACCACCGCATCCGTCATTCGGTTCAACTGATAGTTTATTCGACTTCATTAAACGACAACAGATGGCATCATCTCACGTTAAAGCACTTTCATTAAGCTTGTTTTGTTAACACGGCGATGATGAGAAGACTATGCCGTTGCTATAGCAACCGGAAAAAAAGACCCTACGTCACTAATACGGCTTCGTTGAGATCCCCTAAGTAGTACGAGCTAAGTAAGGGTCAGGACGACCGTTTTTCTCACAGAGGTTAGTGAGTCTGTCTCGGTAGTTCATGGGATTCTGCGCCTGACTCGATGCGACCATGGATACAGGATCAATCCTGGCCCCGAGTTGGATGCCAGGACGAGAGGAAAGGGGCCTTTTATCTCGGAGAGGATTTGTTTGTTGTTGTTTTAGGGCCCTTCAACTACAAGGTCACTAGAGCCCCGTCCACAGCACAGTTCTTATGCAGAGACTGCACAGACACCACTCTAATGCGACGATTTTTGAGTATTAGCAGTACCCAGTTTTCCCAAGCGACCACCCATGTCAGTACTAGCTGGGGTTGCGCTGCTTAACTTCAGTGATCAGACGAGAACTGGGGTGTCCAACGCAATACGCCGCTCCCATGTCGAGCCGGTGTTCACCATGTTAACAGTACATGGAACAGAATCCTTTCTACATGGAGTAAAATATGGGTTGGTCGGTACAAAATTTCCATTTGCACGAGCTTGCTCCCCCTGGTATCGGTTAAAAGAAATTGTCCTTCTCCCAAACAGAAGTACGGTCGACGTTCAATAAGCAAGGGGCTATCACTCCACAGAACAAAACGCTTTCTACATGAAGTTAATCGTACAAGGGTAAAGCAAAGCAACTCCTAACCTTTTTCCAGCCTATGGCAGGGTCGGGTACCCATCTTGTTCCTTTGAATGGACACAGGGGTGATATATTGGACAGTGTTTTCCCACAGCCGGTTGCGGGCCAAAGCTGCAAACCCCTATGCTTATTTATCGCCGGTCTACTGTTCGTTGGGGCATTCTACCGTACACCACACGGGACTTCGGTTTTACTTCGCACCCGAAAGAAGGCGCATTCGGGGCCTCTCTCGCTACCGAAAAAAGCCAAGCCACCTCGGTCCAGTATCGAACCTAGAACCACTGACGCAATTACTGAGCGTGCTACCCACTGCGCCACCGAGGCAGGTTTAGTAAGTAGTACGAGGGTTGTTGTTGTTTGTTGGTGTTTTAGGGCCCTTCAACTACAAAGGTCACTAGAGCCCCGTCCACAGCATAGTTCTGATGCAGAGACTGCACAGATACTACACTACTGCGACGAATTTTGGGTATTAGCAGTACCCAGTTTTACCAAGCGGCCACCCATGTCAGTACTAGCTGGGACTACGTTGCTTAACTTCAGGAATCAGACGAGAACTGGTGTGTCCAACGCAATTCGCCGCTCCCCAGTACGAGGGTAATCGGCAGAAATTTTCAGGCTCTGTCCCCTGGTATCGGTAAAAGTTCGCAGGAAGAAGTGAGCAAGGGATTGCAGCATTAGGTATGTAGCCGGCTGCGTGATACTATCGCTCCAAGACTCGCCCGTGGGTGCCGGCGGCGGTAACTGAAGAAATGGGTACTCCGACCCTGCCATAACCGGAAGAAGAGTTAGGGCATGGCGATTATTGCAACTTATTGGCGATTTAGAGATCTTTCCGTCAAGAAAGGGGTCTCGATGGGTTGTTAACGATAGGGTATAACCCTGAGCGGAATCATGCTGTAATTTACCGACCCAAAATTCCAGTAGGGCATTTGGAACCCATAACCCCTTCTCGGTTCGCTCTACTCTCCCACTCGGTTCAAACAATGTGATACAATTTAGTGCGCCTTAGAAATTTGGAACGGAAAATTTTATTGCAAATGTGAAAATTTTGAAAGTCACTAAATTTGTATGAGTATCCAAAGGGGTAACGGGGGTGAGGGTGTTCACTTCCTCCTCCAAAATATATTAAAATTTCTGTATGTTTTTTGGTCATGACATTTGACTGTAACCCTCTTCTTGTTCCACCTGTTATTTCATCACCGTCCCATTACAGAAAACTATTACCGAAAAGTAATTTCACAATTCACTTCCGCAAACGTGTGTGAGCCCTCTCAGAACTAGTCTTACCACCAAAATCATTCAAGGGGCCCGTTTAAAATTTCGTAAAGCACCACTTAATAGAATAAGCGTTTTAGAAACGCGCACAAACGACCTCAGCGCCCTCTACCGAAAGGAATTTCAGTATATTTCCCAATTTTGAGAATATCTTGCCTTTTTCTACACAAAGGTTAACAGGAGTCCCTTATTTAATTCCCCACATTCCATCACCATCAAAATTTAAAACCTCCTTCTCGCCTATGGCAGGGTCGGGTAATCTGAAACCCGATACTCTGGGCCCGCTCTATGGGGGGGGGGCGCCATTTTGGCTGTAAGTGTGAGAACAGAGCGCTGCTTCAAGGGGAGGCAATTTTTCCTTTTGTCCGGGGCGGCATAAGTGCTAGAGCAGGAGCTACCAGAACTAGCCCCTTTCCCGCCCTGGAAAAGTCGCGTACCCATTTTTGTCCCAGTGGGACACATGCGCAATCTGTTGGACAGTACTTTCACTCAGCCGGCTGCCAACCTAAAATGTTGCAACCCCTATTCTTATTTATGGTCGGCCTATAGTGATTCGTTGGGGTACTCTCTTCTCACTGGACATCAGAGGGTGAACTCCTACTCCGGCTTTAATTGCCATCCGGGACGGCAGGCTCACTTAAGGCTTTCCTTCAACACTACAGTAGTGTAAAGAAACCATCTGCCTCGGCCAGGATCGATCCTGCATCCTGCAACCATGAACGCATGAGGGAAAGTATGTTAGTCACTGCGGCACGGAGGCAATTCCCCAATTACATTCCGCATAAAGAAGACTATTAGGGTAAATGAGAGGGGGGATGACGGGGTGAAATTCCCTGGGTCGGGGGAGCGGCTGTATCGTGTTGGACACACCAGTTCTCGTCTGATCACTGAAGTTAAGCAACGCAACACCAGCTAGTACTGACATGGGTGGGTGCTTGGAAAAACTGGGTACCGCTAGTGTAGTGCCTTACCGTCGCATTAGTGTAGTGCCTGTGCAGCCTCTGCATCAGAACTACACAGTGGACGGGGCTCTAATGAACTCGTACTTGAAGGGCCCTAAAACAGCAACAGACCTTGGGTCGGGGGAGCGGCTGTATCGCGTTGGACACACCAGTTCTCGTCTGATCACTGAAGTGAAGCAACACAACCCGAGCTAGTACCAGCATGGGTGTCCGCTTGAGGACTCTGGGTACTGCCAATACACAAAAAATCGTCCTAACAGCGTAGCGTCAGTGCAGACTCTGCATTAGAACTACGAAGTGGATGGGGCTCTAGTGACCATTGTAGCTGGAGGGCCCCAAAACACCAACGAAACAAACTGGGGCATGGTTTCACACTGGATGTACGAGAGTCCCACAATTTTGCCATCAGCTCATTTCTTCCGGGATCGTACGCCGCGGGGCCATCATGGTCCCCTCTGGCCATCGCAGTCCCCTCTGGGGCCATCAACCTCTCCTGCAAACAATTATGAAGATATGGGATCGAGCCCTCGATTTCGGTTTCGTTTGGGATACACAGCGATTACTGAACCCCGGGTGCAGGCGGGTCTCTAATGACCTTGTAGTTGATGGGACCTAAAACACCAACAAACAACAGGCGCAGAAGCCGAATTAACTATTGGGAAGACAATACGACGGTAAGGAAGAATGCTACGTGGGGCCCGGGGGCGGAGGACCGGGCGATGACAGTCGAATTATTCACCTTTTTATGTTAGTGCTGCTTCATTTTGTGTACTTTAGTGACAGTGACCAGTTTGAGAAAACAAAAAACACCACCCAAATTGCTGTAGCCAAAAAGTTGACATCAGCACCACTGTCAGATGCACACAGCACCCCTTTTTTACCTTCTGTTTGTTACCCCAAATTTAACCCTCGGTCTCTTGTCAGCCACCGTCAACCCATTTTGAGAAATGTTCTACAGATTTCGTCTCGCGTCCGGTTAATCATGAGTTGTCCACTCACAACCTCTCCCTTCTCGCCGAATTTGCCTTCTGCACAACAACAATAACGTACCTCCCAGGGAGACAGTGGAGGCCCTTTTTGGGTTCCCTTCATTTTTTTTAACTGTGTGCACTCACCGAAATATTTTTTAGGATATGTCACCACCAGCACCACCCCAAGCAGCACTGTCAGGAATTTAATGACTGTCCATTAAGTTTCTTACCCTCACCGACATATCTCTAGTGATCCTTAGTGATTTACCGACAGCCGCCGGTTGACATTCCAAGGCCCAAACCGACATAGTTGACATGAGGGGAGAGGTTAGTCCCAAATTCGTCCCGTTTTCCTAAAAAAAAATGATGCACCAAGTAGCTAAGAGGGTGAAGAGTGCCCCTGTCCTATCTCCTTTCACAACATTATTACACAAGTTTGAGTGGCTCGGCAACAAGGTGGGTCAATATATCAACTCAGAGACGAGGAGGGAGAGAGAGAGACATCAGGGTACCGTGGAGGGGCGGGGTGAGGGCGAAAAGCTAGGGGTCCTTCGTCAAATGGTCGACTATCACCTGCCACTGTCCAACCGCGTGACAACTTCACATGCAAGCATTTCACCATACCAATTTGAAATGTTGTTCACCTTCTGATGCAGAGAGGACATGAGAGGGGGGTAGTAAGAGAGGACCACTGTCAAAATGTGAACAAATCAGACATCTTCCCCCTCCTCCTCCCCCCCGAATTTTGCCATCTTCATTTTTATGAATAAAAAACAACAAAGACATATCATCACTTAACCGAAGAGGGTCCCTCCTCACCCCACACTCCCACAGTCTTGAGAAACACCCTCATCAGTCACATTCCACGAACGGGACGTCCCAAGAAGAGGTAACCTTTCATATTAGCCGAAAATGATGTCGTCTTCGTTTTTACATGAGCCGCACATTAGCACAAATTTGATGAAATTACTACTACTCATTCCGAGTAGTGATAGTGTTGGCGGGAGAGATTTTGAAAATGGCGTCGGGGAGGGTGTGGGGGTACGATTGCCGAAAAGAAAAGGACAGATGTCTAATATCTTTTTAGTGTAAGGGGGACAAGGGTGGTCAAGAATAACTCATCAAGTTGTTAAAGGGGAAGTGTGGAGAGGAAGAAACAAATGAGTTTTTTTAATATTCCGCATCTATCAAACCGAAAATTCGGCTAAAAAGATGGGCGACGAGGACGGGTGGCTCCATCCTAAAATTTTTTTACCTCTCAATTTCAACAATGACCATGTAATGAAACCATGCGAATCGCTAAAAGGAAGTCGATTTCGAGAAAAAGCGTCCCGGAAGAAGACACCATCAATTTCATTTTCACAATATTAGACTTATTACAAAAACATGAGTTTGCAGCTTTTTCCAAAAAAAATACACGAAATTTAATAATTCGGAAGGTCGAAAAATTACGCAAAATATTAGGTCTGCACGTAACACCTCTGACGGATTCTGGATTCACCTGAAGGGGAGGGGAATATCTACCACCACAAGGGCGGGTTGGGGAAAGGCCAATCAGCCATAGCAGGAATTCAATATAGAAACAGCATGGAAGACGTCACCTCCAAATGGCGGAGTGCGACCTGAATTTTTGATCAAAAAGTTGCATGTCAATTGTCTCGGTGTACTGCGATGGTTTAGAGAGTCGAGTGCTGCTGCACTCCTGTCTCCTTATCGGACCAGAGGGGGCGAGAGGAACCACTAAGGGCGACGGCCACAATAAGACGAGTAACGCTGTGTTTGACCTAAAGCCTGGTTCCCTGGCACGCGACACCGACGAGAATAGCGCGCTAGCAGACGACAATCCACATAAACTGATGACGTAGTTACACTACCATTCTGTAAAATAAGCACGAAATCAATGGTGAAGTGGAGTTGAGAGTTAGTTAACTGCATTTGTCAATGGAATGTGTCGCTCGAATTTGATTGGCTGTTTGAATTTTTAAATAGTCCTCTGTTTACTTTTCATTGGTTTATTTATTTTTTTCGGTTTTGGCGCCACCAAACGTTCATATTCAAAACTAATAATCGCTTACATGAATTCGCTCATGCCAGGGAATCAAACCAGGCGCAATTTCTGTTAGCGCCTGTGGTTTACGTCATAATTATACTGTCTGCTTAAGCGCTATTCTCGTCGGTGTCGCGTGCCAGGGAACTAGGCTTAAGTTTGTTACAACAATTGGCGGCGGAGTGAGCCAGGCAGCCGGGACGGGTCGGACCTTGTGGAGGCAGCTCGCAGGTGACTGTTGTTGTTTGTTGGAGTTTAAGGTCCCGTCAACTACGAGGTCATTAGAGACCCGTCCACTGTATAGTTCTAATGCATATACTGCACAGACACTACACTAATGCGACGATTATTGGGTATTAGCAGTACCCAGCTTTCCCGAGCGACCACCCATGTCAGTACTAACTGGGCTTGCGTTGCTTAACTTCAGTGATCAGACGAGAGCTGGTGTGTCCAACGCAACTAGCCGCTCCCCTCGCAGGTGAAGGGGGATAGAAACAGGGAAGGTAGAAGTGGGGAAAGTAGCAGTACCCAGTGTTCTCATTGTTTGTTTGTGTGTGTTTTAGGGCCCTTCAACTACAAGGTCATTAGAGCCCCGTCCGCAGCATAGTTCTTATACAGAGACTGCACAGACACTACACTAATGTGACGAGTTTTGGGTATTGCTAATACCCAAATTTCCCAAGCGACCACCCATGTCAGTACTTACCTGGGTTGCGTTACTTAACTTCGGTGATCTGACGAGATCTGGTGATCTGGTGTGTCCAGCAGAATGAGTACGATGACACCACTACACGGAATAGAACCTTCAATACAGCAACTCCTAACCCTTTTCCCGCCTATGACAGGGTGAGGTACTCATCTTGTCCCAATGAATGGACGCTATTGGACGGTATTTTTACACAGCCGGCATACTGCCGGTCTACTGTTCGTTGAGGCACTCCACCGAGCTCCCACACCTGGGAATTTTGCCCTTCCTACCTGTTGCATGGTGGAGAGGGTTCTTTGACGTGCAATTGCCGTTGCACACCACACGGGGCCTCGGTTTTACTCCTCCTCTGAAGGAAGGAGCACTCGGTGCATCTTTGTCGCCCGAAGGAAGCAAACTTACCTGGGCCTAGCACCACTGACGCAGTTCTCGAGCACACTACCTACTGCCCCACCGAGGCGGGTCGGAAAGCAACCTCTACTACATGGAGTTCAATATACTTGTAGATCGGTACAAAATTCCCAGGTGTAGCACCTCGCCCTCTTCATGGCGTAGGTGGAGGAAAAGTGACCCAATGAAGAAAATAGGTCGACGTTAAGTGAGTAAGGGATTGCAGCATTCGGCCCTAAATCATCAATGACTTGAGCAATCAATCCAATACAAGGAACGCTAGGGCACTCCTGTCGTCTGGAAGCCATCCACTTCGGGTCAGGATTGAACCAGCAATCACAGACGAATTGGGTTAGACCAGTAAACTGGTGCACCCTATCCCAGCTTAATCTCGTGCCCAGCTGCTAAAACAAAAAAACACACGACCATTGCGTTTTTTTCATTAAATCGCCAGGTGGCGTTTCCGGTAATTAGGAATCGATTACATCATCGCCCTCTCACTAGCGGAATAGAACGCTAAGTGGGACAATGGAATGAGGGAAAATGGGTGGGGCGATCAGTGTCGTCGCTAGGGTTGGCGTCACCTAGTGCGGTGACGCCAACCCTGATGTCACCCTATCCCGAAAAAAGCCGCCGCTTCTGCTTTGTTGTCACCCCATTTGTCTTGGTGAGAGTGGTGTCACCCGGTGCGGCCCGCACCCCCTAGTGACGCCACTGGGGGCGATCCCAATATGACGTCAGTCAGAGGTACCAATTCAAATCCCCTTCATTTCAATTTAAACATTTTGTAAAAAAAAACCACCTTAAGATTAATGACCTCACAAATTCTTTTTCGAAAATATGTGTGCTCGAATGACGTCACAAGTGCTAGTTCCACCCACTGTCACGTGACAGAAGGTGCGGGAGGGCGACAGAATGCGGAATTGGCATGCCGCGTTTTCCAGGGATGAAGGAGGACGGGCGCGGAATAGGATGGTAAGAAGAGTCCCACCTTCCAACCCTCTTCCTCGTCCTCTACCCTAGGGCCCCCGACAATAAGAGGGTGAGAACACGTGTAATCCCAATTTTGCACGTGACTGGATGTATTGTAACACCCATCGCTAGGGTGTACTGTAGGACAAATTGACACAAGTACGCGTCAGAACACAGAAGAAAGAGAAGGGGAAGACGCAGGAGGAAGCTAACGTGCGCATGCGCATCGCGTTCGTTTCACGCTCTAACGCGCAACTCGTCAGGCGCGTGCGTGCACACCTACGCAGCGCATTCCTCCCTACTCACATTTCACCAGAAAAATAAACCAATTTTGTCCGCCATTGAAGGCTACTAATTGAAGTGTAATGTGACGTAAACTATAGGCGTCTTATGTCTCCAGACACGTTCCTCTATCTTTGTCGCCACACGTTCCAGAGAGTGCAATAACATTTAAGAAATTGCACCGCACTCTCGCCTCCACTAGCCCCCCTCCTCCTCCAAAAAATCTATTAAGAAAACACGACCAAAGACATTTTTCTTTCCTAACATCAGATATAGACTGCATATGGTCTACTCTATTAAGAAGCTTTTAAAGGTCTTACTTAATAAATTCTCCAACGTCAAGGGCCCCATGTCAAAAGGACAAGTCTCGCATTACGTCAACACTCCCACTTTTCAGAAATAAATTTCACAAAGGCGACGCGAACCCGCCTCGGCAGGGCAGTGGATAGGACGCTCTGTGACGAGCGGAGAATTGCGTTGACACACCAGTTCTCGTTGTTCTTGTTGTTTGTTGGTGTTTTAGGGCCCTTCAACTGCAAGGTCATTTAGAGCCCCGTCCACTGCATAGTTCTAGTGCATAGACTGCACAGACACTACACTAAAGCGACGATTTTTGGGTATTAGCGGTACACAGTTTTCCCAAGCGGCCACCCATGTCAGTACTAGCTGGGGTTGCGTTGCTTAACTTCAGTAATCAGACGAGAACTGGTGTGTCCAGCTCAATACAGCCGCTCACATGATTGCAGCACTGCGAATAGGCCTATTCTAATCAGTTTTCAAGTTGTTTGCGCAAGTGATATAGTGAGCAGGGTCGGATGGAGGTTTGGCCCCAAGTTACCAGTAGGAATTTGAGGAATAAGCCGCTCCCGACCTGTTCTCGTCTGATCACTGAAGTTAAGCAGCGCAACCCCAGTTAGTACGCGCATTAGTGCATTAGTGTAGTGTCTGTGCAGTCTCTGCACTAAAACTATGCAGTGGACGGGGCTCTAAAAACCTTATAGTTGAAGGGGGGTTCCCAGTTTAAGGGCCCTAAATCACCAACAAACAGCAACGCTATGTGACTGCGTCAGTAGTTCTAGGTTCGATACTAGCTAGATTCAGTTCTATGATACACTAACGGGTTGGGGAGTTAGCCAAGCAGCCATAACAGGCCGAACCCTTAGGAGACTGCTCGCGGGAGAGGAGGAAGTAGGTGTAGGGGATGTAGGAGAGGGGAAATTTGCAGCACCCTTCTTTCGGGCTTTTTTTGTTTCGTTGGTGTTTTAAGGCTCTTCAACTGTAAGATCATTAGAGCCCCGTCCACTGCAAAGTTCTAAATGCAGAAACTGTACAGACACTACACTGCTAATGCGACGATTTTGGGGTATCAACGGTACCGAGTTTTCCCAAGCGGCCACCCATGTCAGTACTAACTGGAGTTGCGTTGCTTAACTTCAGTTATCAAACGAGAACTGGTGTGTCCAACGCAATACAGCCGCTCCCGGCTTCTTCGGCATTTGCAGGGAAAAGAACCCTCTCTACTATGAAACGGTTAAGATGAAGCAAAATTTCCTGGCGTAGGAGCTCCGAGAAGTGCCCCAATGAACAGCAGACCAATGGTAAATAAGCATAGGGGTTGCAGCTTTGGTTGGTAACCGGCTGTGGAAAAACGCCGCCCAATATATCACCCTTGTGTCCATTCAGAGGGACAAGATGGGTACCCGACCCGCAGTGGACGGGGCATTGTAGTTCCATGACCATTGTAGTTCGAAGGCCCTAACACACCAACGAAAAAAAAAATTTGGAATACTGGGTTGTTTGTTTGTTTGTTGGTGTTTTAGGGCCCTTTAACTACAAGGTCATTAGAGCCCCGTCCACTGTGTAGTTCTAATGCAGAAACTGCATAGACACTACACTAATGCGACGATTTTTGGATACTAGCGGTACCCAGTTGTCCCAAGCGACCACCCATGTCAGTACTAGCTTGGGTTGTGCTACTTAACTTCAGTGATCAGACGAGAACTGGAGCGTCCAACGCAACACTGGGTATAGTGCCGTCTTAACGTATAGGCTCGCTGGGCATTTCGCTGGGGGCCCCACGCTAATCTGTTTATGCTGTTAGTGGTTGTCGTAGGGGCCCCACCACAGTTTTGCCCATGGATCCATAATGCTGTTAAGACGGCACTGCTAATACACAAATCGTCGTAACAGCGTAGTGGCTGTACAGATTCTGCGTTAGGGCTAGTTGATGGGTCCTAAAATACCAACACAACAAAATCTTTCGGGCGAGAGAGAGAGGCCCCCAGTGCCCCTTCCGTCGGATGGGAAGTCCTTTGCGGTGTGTACAACGTAAAAGACCCCGCTCTATTATGCAACTGGTAGTTGAGGCAAAATTCCCAGGTGTAGCAGCTGGCCCTAACTGTGCGTAGGTAGAATGCCCCAACCAACAGTAGGTCGACAATAATTAAACATAACGGTTGTAGCTTAGGTCGCCCACCCTGCCCCCGGCTGCATTAAAATATCGGTCAACAAACGCCCATGTGAGCATCCAGAGGGACAAAGATTGGTACCTGACCCTGCCATAGGCAGGGAAGGGCCAGTAGTTGCTTTGTGTTGAAAGGAAAACGGAAAAATTGCTTCCTCAGTAATGTTCAGAGGTACTGTGCATCCGGTGATCGCCGGCTGGATTCAAAGTCGAGTGGCTTCTTCGAGCTGGGAGAGTCTCCCCCCCCCGGGGAATGTGAGCCCGCGGGCCCTATGTGGCTGTGGGTGATGCCCCCATTGGTCAGAAAAAGGGCCCTTCCTACTATGTTGCTACCAATCCATCTTCCGCCTATTCCAGAGTCGGATAGTCAATTGGGACACATGGGCGATCTGTTGGACAGTACTTTTATGCAGCCGGCTGCCAAAATAACGAGAGCAGGTTCTCGTCTGATCACTGAAATTAAACAACACATCTCCAGTTAGTACTGATATGGGTGGCCGCTTGGGAAAACTGGGTCTACTGCTAATACCCAAAAATCGTCACATTAGAACTACGCGGTAGACGGGGCTCTAATGACCTTGTAGTTGAAGGGCCCTAAAACACCAACAACCCTAAACCAAAAAAAAGTCAACATAACGTGGCGTCACGTTTGTTAGGACTCTCTCCCGACGCCAGGGGGTGGGCTCCTACACCTGGAAATTTCTGCCGAACTACACTTTCCATGTATTAGGGGCTCTTTTATTTGCAGGTGACATTGCAACTCGCCCATCTGTTCTCAGTTCCGATGAGAAAATGAGCATCCGGCCCTTCCATATAAGGAACACGGGGTTAGAAATGACGATGATAGGAAGTTTTGGAGTTTTGCGCTCGGGTGGTTATCTGGGGTAGTTATTTGAGGGTCGCTTTCAGCTAATCCTTTTTTCTCGGCCTATGTCGGAGTCGGGCTGCCCCAGCCCCAGATCACGAAGTAAGAAACGGAAGTGGAAGGTGAAAGTGTGAAATGGACAGAGAATGAGAAAAATTTTAAAAGGACCTATCAGACAAATAGTGAAGAGTCCTGTCAATAACCGAATGCCGGGCGGAGACTTTCACAGGTCTGAATAATAGATTTTCATCATCTCGACCACAGGGCCAAAAGCAGGAAGGAAGAAGGATGGTCCTTTTAATGCAAATTATTTCAATGTACGAACTGTTGGGGGAGAGAAAAGGCCCCTCTCTCTCTCTCATGTGTATTTTAACAATAGGCGGTGTGGCATTGGGAATCACTTGTCATGTCCCGGCTGCTGCGTTTTGAAATCTTTTTCCACCCCGCCTACAGGCCACTTAACGAAATTCTGGGCGGAACCTGGTCCTGAATAGAACTCCACCTACCGGACACGAGGATGAGACACTTCATTTTGATCCAAAATGTTTCACAGAATGGCACAGAGGGAGGCTATTAATTATTTGGCAACGAATTGTTCAAATGCATTCCCGATATCCATACAAAAAGATATTTTCTCACCTCCCATCTCTTGTCCAACATCGCTTGTGAATGCCCCCAGCTGTATTCTTCCCGAAAAAAAATCCCAAACTTTGGTACACACCTTCGATGACAATTGGGTCCCAGACAATCACGGCGAGAGAAAAGGGACAACAGAGATGGCAAGCATTGGACCAAAACAAATATGGTAAACGGATAAAAGGAGGATATAGAGCACAGGTATTGGTGCCTTAATCTCTAATACTCAAAGGGCCTTACGTTGTCCTATTCAACAGATTGTCTATTGTGCACGAATCCAAAGGGCTTTCGTGACAATACATCCGTCACTATCCTTAACGGTCCATTTCAAGTTGAACCGGTTTGTAACCTCGATCGTACAAGTCACCATATTATAATTAGGTCCTTTAAATATCTGTCATAATAGGGCCGCGCTGTTGATAGATATCAAACTACCGCAAAGGTCCTCTTTCGAAGGACTTACACAAATAGGCCTTTCCGTCAACTGTCAGTGTTGCTAAATCACAGTCCTGTTCTGATAATGGTTTATTTCAAAGGTGCAGTAGCCCATTTCCCAAAAGAATTCCATCGATTGCCCTTTAGGGATCATTACTCATATCCAAATATACGAAAATTGAAAGGCTTATTTAATAGCTGCAACCTTCTTTCTGCCCTTTCTTGATCTCGAAAATAAACCCCTAAAGTATCGATCATTTAAAAAAGTATTTCGCATATCACAGACGCAGTATGAATCTTTAGGGCCCTTACAAATATTTACTCCCCCTCACCTTTCATTCTCACATTCCACTCTATCAAAAACAAATTCAATAAAGTCTTCGTTCCACCAACGCTAGGTCCCAAAGCGCAAAACCCCTTTTAAATCGATAAATCTATTATTTCAACCCGTGCGGCCTGCGAAGGGAGGAGATAGGGGCCTTTTCCTCTCATCTAAATTGATTTTAGTCCCAGGCGTCTAATGGCCCATTGTTCTCAATCTTTTGATTAATGGTCTATTATATCACACCATTAAGGTAAAACAGCAAAAACAACACCGGATGGGCAAAACGCCCAATTCAAATCCTTTAACAAATTCAAGCAGAAATTTCTGAATGGTTCTCCGTTTATCACGTGCCCACCTAAGGTCCTTTTCAGACTTTCTCAAGACTTTACCTGCATTCAGTGGCATGTAGGACACCTATCTGAATATTAACTCTAATCGGCTTTGAATCCTAAAATCATATTAAAAGTTCCTTCAGAAAATTAAGGGAGTTTAGGGCACCATTGCAGTAATGGCCCTTGACTTCCTCAGCTACAGAAATATGCAGACGGCCAATAATCCTTTCTCCAGTGTGCACGGTGTGGAGGTGTCAAGAGCAGATAGAAATTGGGGTGATTAGGGGCAGCTTGAGATGGGGGAGACATTACGGTGGTAAGGGCACTTTGAGAAGAACTCATGTTAAGTCCATTACGGAATGCAAGTAATTGGAGCCAGCCGGGGTATTTTTTTTGTTGGTGTTTTAAGGCCCTTCAACTACAAGGTCATTAGAGCCCCGTCCACAGCATAGTTCTTACGCAGAGACTGCACAGACACTACGCCAATGCGACGATTCTTGGGTCTTAGCAGTACCCAGTTTTCCCAAGCGGCCACCCATGTCAGTACTAGCTGGGGTTGCGCTGCTTAACTTCAGTGATCAGACGACAACTGGTGTGTCCAACGCAATTCACCGCTCCCAGCCGGGGTAGAAGACCGCAGCTGACATGGGAGCAGGTTTGACACGGGCAGAAGTGTGGGGAGGATTGGGGCTGGCGGGAAATACAAGGGACTGGAGAGCCGGAATCGCAGCCTTAACCCCGCCATAGGCGGAGTACATCGGTACTACGACTTCATGATTTGAAATATATCGCGTAAAACCCCTACTTTTGGGTAATTCAATTTCCAACTTATGTCTTTGCAGGTCCCAGATCTCGAAGAATGAAGAAACGGGAAAAGAAACCGGAAGAGAAGCGCCCTCGAACGGCCTTCACCAACGAACAGTTAGCCAGGCTCAAGAAAGAGTTTCAAGAAAATCGTTATTTGACAGAAAAGCGGAGACAAGACCTTGCCCGCGAGTTACAACTAAACGAATCGCAAATCAAAATATGGTTCCAAAATAAAAGGGCCAAAATCAAAAAGGCATCTGGTCAACGCAATACACTGGCCTTACATCTGATGGCCCAGGGCCTTTACAATCACACAACGGCCAATAACAAGGAGGACATTGAACTTGAAAAAGACTAAATATTTTACCGCTTTCTCTTTAGTGTCATAACTTAATTATGTAAATGATTGCTTTTATTTATAATTAGTACAACGTCATCATTAATTCGGTAAGAAAGAAAATATTTGCCAGCCTTAGGGCCTATTGAGAAAAGGGCTTCATTTTCCCCGCTATCTTCTCCCCTTCTACTTAGGAAGCACAAGATGGCTACAAGTCTATTTGAGACCCTTTCCCTGTTTTTCGTCAAATATTTCTTTTTTTTTAATATTTCGCTACTTTCATACGCAAGGTCCTAGTACAGTATAATTAAAAATCACTAGAGAGAAATCTTGGACCCTACTAAAGGGCCAAAATCGAAAAAAAAAATAATAATAATTGTAAATAAATATAAGAGGAAAAAAAAAGCTGCGCCATCTTTTCACAGAGCAGATATTTTTCTACTCATTACGTCAGTAAGAAGGCTGTCACGTGACTTAGTAGAGAACGACAATGACGACACCACCCAGAACGCATGCGCAGTCTCTCAACCTCTGTCTCGTGTTTCTAAGTCTAGTCCTGTATCATAATATTATTAGTAGAAATAGTAGCAGTGCATAACCTAAACGGGTTAACACAAATTGTGTCAAAAATGCGACAAAAATAACCCAACAGCGACACCGTGCGGAGTTTTACGAAAATGCACCAAGTCCTAAAATCATTTGGGACAAACAGATTCGAAAAAGAAACAGTGGCGGTAATTTTGCGAAAATATTTTCGGTATTGCCGCCGATATTTTGAAATAAAATCCTAGTTTTCGACCTCATTTAAATATCGACAAAAATGGCAGCGGATTGAAGACGAAAATAACAGCAGGGGGCCAAATCAAGAGTGTAAGGAAAGGGTTATAAAATATCAAACCTTCTTTTTTCAAAAAACACCGCATATTTCGATAATTTATCCATCCCGCCATATGGTATTGCAATCTATTCATTGAAATTTTGAGAAAAATGCGACCCAATTGTGCCAAAGCCATGTGTTTTCCTCTCCCACCCCTCCACGTAGGTCCTTTCCGCTTTACTTCGATCATGAAAGGGCCTAAACCTCATCCCACACTCAATTCCATAATTTTTTGTTTTCATTTTGAAGGGGAGTGCCCCAAATATTGTTGCCAATAGGTCTTTTGCAGTTTTGGGTTTCAAGTCTCATTTTCGCAACAAGTGCGCTAAGTTACCTGGTCCTTAATGAGTATTAACTATTTCTAACCAATTTCAAATCCAAAATAAAACCTGGCCAAATTTTTAAAATTAAATTCCTCAATTTAAACGTATACTCTAATAAATTTCAGATTTTTCAGTATAGGACCCTTTAATGAACTCCGCAATTCACCCCCGTCTCTCTCCAACCTCAGTTTTAATGGCTACCTAATAATTATTCAAAAATTTAAACAATTTCAAAACATAAACTAGGCTATTTCAAATTAGCCGGAAAGCGGAGGTAGTTGACACGGGTGCAAACCAAATCCTATTTTAGGCGTCATACTTTACAACAGTGATGTCAAACACGCGGCCCTTCAAGACCCTAAGAAGTGGCCCAATATAAAATTCCAGTAAAGATACATAAAAACAAACCTCTTCAATTTTCCCTCCTAAAATTTTTTTTGGGGGGAACTTGTCAGCGACCCGCAGGCTCTTAAACTCAATTTCGTGGTCCGTGATCACGCCCTAACTCGAAAATACATGCGACTGTCTGTAAAATTCTGCAGAATTTTGTTAATATCAATGGGCCCTGTCCTGAAAATTACGGTTTTGATAGGGGAAGACTTTTTTGGCTTGCGGCCCGCAGATTTTTTAAATTGAAATCCGTGGCCCGTGGTCATATACAAGTTTGACACCACTGCTGAGTCCAAACGCGCGTTAACTCGAAAAATCATACGATTTTCTGTAAAATTCGAGAAAATTTTATTAACATCAGTAACCTAGCCTTGAAAACTCCGGGTTGGCTAGCCAATGGTCACCTTCCCATAAAAATTTTAAAACGAGTTTACACTTTCTATGAAAAGGACCTTTAAGACCATTGGTAATTTTTAAATTTCAACACTAATTTCAGCACCCGAAATTCTGAGAAAATGCAATTCTGACCAAGAAGAGAGAAAGAGGTGAATGCAAACACAATTTTAAACACAACATAAATAAAAAATGGGGTTGTGATGAATTTAATTTATTGCCAAACTTATAATTATGCGCATAATAACAGAGTGCAAACCTAAGGTCCTTATCTAATCTAAGTCCTCAAACGGGACAGGAAAAAATTTGCCATAAAATCGTGAACCTGATAAGATTGTAGTAATAAAAAATTATAAATTTCAATTTTCAGCGCATATCAAAGTTGAATTTTAAGCGTTTCCAATTTATTTAAAATAAGGTTGGTCCAGTTTTATGGTGTCATATTAATTTTGAGGTCAAGAGGTGAAAATGAGAGGCCCAAATTTCAAAAAGTGATATACTTAGATTAAAAACTTCTGACTTGCTACAATTATTTAAAAAAAAAAATAAAGTACTCAAACCTGAAAGCAAATTTTCACAATTTCAACTCCATTTTAAAAAAAAACTACTTCTGAAATTTTGTGTAAAAATATTAAATTATTCATCTGAAATCGGCCTTGTTTAAACACTAAAATTTGAAAAGGCATTTATTGATACGTCAATCATTAAATTTTTTGGTGCATGGCAAAGGAGGAGTGGGAAGAATAAGGGAGAGCAAAATATTTGGAAAAAAAGCACGAAATTCTGCAAAAGGGTTGCAGATATTGTAAAAAATAAGTGGGAGACAGGAAAAAACGAAATAAAAAAAAGATATATTGAGTCTTGAATTGTAAACTATAGTGTCTTCAAATTTCTTTTTAAAAAAAGTCGATTTTTTGCAGAAATTTTAATTTCGTTATATGCCAAATAAATGAAACAAAACTGTGCATAGCTTCGCTACACGCCAGCTGCATTTTGCCTGTTAACATCATCAACAAAGAAAGACAAACGTTTCGGCTTTTTTTTTCAACCACCTTGCATTATATTTTGTACCTGTAAAATAATGTACTATTTCACACACATATTTCGTGTAATTATATTATATATATTTAAATGTATTATCTGTTTCTGTGAAATTAAGAATAATAAGTCACTTTTAGTAGTAAAACACCGAGTCTTTCTTGTATCCGGTCTGTCTGATGCACGTATCACTTCCACAACATC
>JAAFCE010004209.1:19816859-19830100 GCA_013389805.1 Trigoniulus corallinus | reverse complement strand
ACAGTTTCCAGTTGAATTACCGGTAAATAGTGATTTTGGCTGTCGAATATTTTTGGCAAACCGAACTCGTCAATCGGGAAGAAGGCTAAAAGGTAAATGGCAAAGGGGGCAGATGTAAAAATTGGGAAATTCAATCAATAACAAATAAAGTCTTCAACCACCCTACGTGAAGTTGAGACAAGCAAGAGCAGTCCTGGTTGATTGGAGGGTCCCAATAAAGTTGAAAGGGAAGTCGTACAGGACAGTGCTTGGGCCAGCTACGCTATATGGATCCCAGTGTTGGGCACTGAGAGAGAGCCCTGAAAACAAAGCAAATAGGCCTAGCTGAAATGTGAATGCTGCGATACATGAGTGGGGTGTAGAGAACAGATAGAATTAGGGATGAGTATGGAAGTGGAGTCATGGCCGAAAAGATGAGAGAGAACAGGCTGAGGTGATAAGGGAGGAGGAGTTCGTTGGGCCCATTGCAGGGATGGGGGATTTTGGAAGTACCAGAGGTAGAGAGAGACCGAATCAGACAAGGGAGCACGTTGTGATTAAGGATATAGTGTGTGGGGTGGTCGGGGAGCGGCGAGTTGCGTTGGACACACCAGTTCTCGTCTGATCACTGAAGTTAAGCAACGCAAGCCCAGTTAGTACTGACATGGGTGGTCGCTCGGGAAAGCTGGGTACTGCTAATACCCAATAATCGTCGCATTAGTGTAGTGTCTGTGCAGCATATGCATTAGAACTACACAGTGGACGGGTCTCTAATGACCTTGTAATTGACGGGACCTTAAACACCAACAAACAACAACAAAAAAAGTGGGGTGGTCGGAGACCTGGTGGGATATAGGTGGGAGTGAAGGGGAAATCCACAGACCGGACCTTGCCACAGGCGAGATAGGTTCCCATGGATTAGATTAGGCTTTTATTCGTCAATGGAGTTTCTTGTCCGTTTCGAAACCTGATTTTTTGATCATTTTCAAACTCATCCCTGAATCGACATGCCTGGAGTTTTGAATGGCAGTGACTGCCACCCCGAAAAAAGGTCTGAAAATTGTGAGCCTGGGTTTAGACGCACTTCTACTCAGGATATGTTTAAAATTCCTTTTTTTCCGGTTGTTGTTTGTTGGTGTTATAGGGCCCTTCAACTACAAGGTCATTAGAGCCCCGTCCACAGTGCAGTTCTGATGCAGAGACTGCACAGACACTACACTAATGCGACGATTCTTGGATACTAGCGGTACGCAGTTTTCCCAAGCGGCCACCCATGTCAGTACTAGCTGAGGTTGAGTTGCTTAACTTCAGTGATCAAACGAGAACTGGTGTAAAGCAACTCCCAACCCTTTTCCCGCCTATGGCAGGGTCGGGTACCCATTTGTCCCTCTGAATGGACACAGGGTGATATATTGGTCATAGGTTTTCTGCAGCTGGTTGCCGGCCAAAGCTGCACCCCTACGCTTATTTATCGTCGGTCTAGTGTTCGTTGGGGAATGCTGCCGACGCCAGGGGGCGAGCTCCTACACCTGGAAATTTTGCCTCATCTACCCGTTGCGTAGTAGAGAGGGTTCTTTTACGTGCAAGTGCCATCGTACACCCACACGGGACCTCGGTTTCACTTCTCATCCGAAAGAAGGCACACTCACGGCTTCTCTCTCGCCCGAAAGAAGTCGACCCACCACGGTCCAGTATCGAACCTAGGAACTACTGGCGTAGTTGCCGAGCGTGCTAACCACTACGCCACCGCGGCGGGTCAAACGAGAACTGGTGTGTCCAACGCAATTCACCGCTCCCTTCTTTCCCCCGGGCAGCTTGTTTTACACAATCTAACGTCCATATTTGTATTTGTAATGTAATTCCTTCTGCAAGATATTAAATTCTGAGTTTTCACACATTTTATGACTTGCCCTTCTTGGAACTCACCTCGGTTTCGCAGGAGGTAGTTTGTTCGACTACGGCGTCAGTGGCCCCAAGTTCGATATTGTGGTTGGTTGGGTTCTTTCCGGGCGAGAGAGAGAGAGAGATCCCGAACGCGACTTTCGTCGGGTTGGAAGTCAAACTGAGTACTTTGTGGCGGTACCATGTCATTTGCCCGTAAAAGCACCCTCTCTATTGTGGAACGGGTAAATTAGGCAAAAATCCCAGGTGTAGGAGCTTGGTGGTGCCCCAACGAACAGTAGGCCGACAATAAATGACTACAAGGGTTGCAACACAGGCGGGCAGCTGGCTGCGTAAAAATACGTTTAACAGATCGTCCATGTGTCTATTCAGAGGGACGGAATTGGGTCCTCGACCCTGCCGTGAGAGCGACTGTATTGCGTTGGACACATCAGTTCTCCTCTGATCACAGAAGTTAAGCAACGCAACCTCAATTAGTACTAACATGGGTGGCCGCTTGGGAAAACTGAGTACCGATAATACCCAAAAATCGTCGCATTAATGTAGTGGGTGTGCAGTCTCTGCATTAGATCTAGCAGTGGACGGGGCGCTAATGACCTTGTAGTTGAAGGGCCCTAAAACACCAACAAACCATACCCGGCTATGGCAGGGTCGGGTACCCATCCTGTCCCTCTGAATAGATACAGGGCGATATATTGGTCACAGTTGTTTCTGTAGGCTTGTTACCTGCAGGCAGGTTTCTGCACGCTTATTTATCGTCGGTCTAATGTTCGTTGGGGAATGCTACTAACGCCAGGGGGCGAGCTCCTACGCCTGGAAATTTTTGCCTGATCTACCCGTTGCATAGTAGAGATGGTTCTTTTACGTGCAAGTGCCATCGTACACCCACACGGGACCTCGGTTTTACTTCTCATCCGAAAGAAGGCACACTCGCGGCCTCTCTCTCTCTCTCTCGCCCGAAAGAAGCCGACCCACCTCGGTCCAGTATTGAACCTAGAACTACAGACACAGTTGCCGAGCATTCTAACCACTACGCCACCGCGGCGGGTTTTGGGTACTGCTAATATCCAAAAATCGTCGCAACAGCGTATTGTCTGTGCAGACTCTGCATTCGACCTAAGCAGTGGACAAGGCTCTAATGACCTTTGTAGCTGCAGGGCCTTACAGCACCGACGAAATGAAACGATCCTGGCCAAGGCGGGAAATGGGCTAATACTTACAGATCCTCAAGTGGACAACTTCTGTCTATTTCTATTTGCCCTCCTCGAAATGACCATAAGGCGGGGGAAACGTTGCAGAGGTGCAGGCTGCATTGTGGACGGCACGTAATTCTAGAATGTGCCTTCGGCGAAGTGCCATGTTTCACATATACAGTGTTTGGAAATGGGCCGAGTCGATTAGGAAGTAAATAGGAGAGAGAAGGTGACTAAAATTGGCGGTGAAGTGAAATGGACGGCTCGTGCGAAGGAAACAGGAAGATCGAGGGGAGGGTGGCTAAAGGGGCGAGGTAAGAGGGACGAGTAGGATCATGAGATGATAATAGAATGTTGAACCAGTGACGCTGCTGCTTCACACTTTCAGCTTCAACTTGTGAGGTCCAGTTTCATTTACACCTCTTTTGATAGCACAAAAAGAAGTAGTAGTAGCCTTATAAAAAATACATCATGAAGTTGTTTAGTTGATATATTAACCTGTACCATTATCAAACTACAATAGGCACGAAACAGTCCTCCTCCTTTGTAGCTCTCCTCGTCTTACCATCGCCCACTGAATCTCCTACAAAACCATTTTTACCTCAATTTCGAATAATAAATTGTATTAAGACGGGACGAAGCAGCAATTGTTTATCGGCCAGCCGTTCAGACTCAATTTGACGAGGAGGTAGCAACCCACATTAGTCATATATGAAATTAGAAAAATTCGTACGTGTCTCATTAAGAATTCAAATCCTTTACAATGTTCAATTTTCGTCACTCGAAACAACACCGAAAGTAGCAAAATTCCTCGCGATAAATTTCGTTTAACTGGACATACCTTTTTAAATTACGATGCTGGACGGACTAAGGGTCAAGTTTTAAAGTAACCAATGCATTTTGCCTGGTTCCGTATACCTACGCGCTAACGCTATTACCGTTGAATCAGATGACACAGCACAAAAAATGGTGACGTCACACTGCTACTTGGGGTGTCGCAGAGCAGCTATGCGTGACGGTAGTTGAATTGACCAGTGGTCAACTCACATAGCGTCCCGCACGTCACGCTGCGTTCTGACTGGCTGGCGGTTGAGCTGTCTGCTTCAAAAATGGCGGAGGATAATGTAAGACATGACGGCGGCGTGCGGTGACTCCAAATAAAGCGCTGCACTTAAGGAATTGCGCTGGCGGTCCTTCATAACGCACTAGCACAAAACGTCATCAAAATGTCATCAGTGGCGACGTGATTAGCGTTGAAGTGTGGTGATACGGAGCTAGGCATAAGACATAAGGGAACAATATCTAGTTCTTGGTTCGATGAGGCAAAACTTCCAGGTGTAGGAGCTCGCCCCCTGGCATCGGTAGAAATCCCCAAAAATGAACTGTAGACGACGATATATAAGCATAGGGGTTGAAGCTTTGGCTAGCATCCGGCTGCAGAAAAAGAACTATGACCAATATATCGCCTTGTGTCCATTCAGAGGGACAAGATGGATACCGGACCCTGCTATAGGCGGGAAAAGGGTTAGGGGTTGCTTTTTATTTGTTAAGACATAGGGGAACACTGGATACTGTTACTAATACCGAAAAATCGTAACTTTGTAAGGGCTGTTGTTGAAGGGAAAATCCATTTACGTGGCTCTTCCTCACCTCTCAACACTGATAGCATAGCTAGCCTAACCACTGGCCTATAAAATTTTCCCTTTAACTTTATTGGGACCCTCCAATCATACAAGACTCCACTTGTCGGTCTCCACTTCATCCGCCCTAACTTGACCACAGGGGTCACAATCCATGTCTATTTCGTCTTGCTCTGGAACACTGATCCTATGTACCTTGCCCTTGCGCCGTTGTCACCAGCTCGCCCTAGGCTTCTTCCCAACTGAAAGCTAATAAATATGATGGCCGGGCTGTAATGTTAACCAAGACTAATGGTCATCAGCACACCGTTCACTACGTAGTTCTAATGCAGAGTCGGCCCAGACACTACGCTGTTACGACGATTTTGGCTTTTTGATTTGATGTTTTAGAGCCCTCCAATTACAAAGGGCATTCGAGCCCCGTCCACTGCATACTTCTAATGCAGAATCTGCACAGACACTACGCTGTTACGACGATTTTTGGGTATGAGCGGTACCCAGGGTTCCCAAGCGGCCACCCATGTTAGCAGTGGCGTAGCTAAGGGGGGACAGGGAGGTACATATGTCCCCGGGTGCCCGGGTGACGAACCCGTAGGAGGCTGCTCACGGGAGATAAGGAGGGAGGTGTTGAGGACGTAGGAGAGGGGAGATTTGCAGCACCCAACGTTCCTTACCAACCACTCATTTTGGTACTGACGTGGGCTTGCGCTGCTTACCTTCAATGATCAGACGGGAACTGGTGCTCAGCCGCTCCCAAACCAAGACGGATTTCGTTCGTTTGCTGGAGTTCTAGGGCCTTTCAACTGCAAGGTCATTAGAGCCCCATCCACCGCGTAGTTCCGTTGATTGATTGGTTTTCATGGGTTGGGGAGGAAGCCAAGCAGCCGTAACAGGCCAGACCCTTAAGAGGCTGCTCGCAGGAAATGAGGTTGTAGGTGTAGTGTATGTAGAGAGGGGAAATTTGCAGCACCCAACGTTCTTTACCAACCACCCATGTTGGTATTAACGTGGGCATGTTCTGCTTAACTTCCGTGATCTCAAGAGAACTGGTGTGTCGAACGCAACCTGGCTAATGCGTTGAGTATTAGCAGTGCTCAGCAGTTAGGCTATTGAGTATTAGCAGTGACCAGTGTTCCCAAGCGGTGACCCATGAAAGTACTAGCTGGGGTTGCGTTGCTTAACTCCAGTGATCAGACGGGAAGTGGTGTGTCCAACGCGATTCTGCCGCTCCCAAACAAAGATGAAGTGAGTTAGCCTGCAGCCATTGTTGTTGTTTGTTCTAGTTTAAGGTCCCGTCAACTACGAGGTCATTAGAGACCCGTCCATTGCATAGTTCTAGTGCATATACTGCTGCACAGACACGACACTAATGCGACGATTATTGGGTATTAGCAGTACCCAGCTTTCCCGAGCGACCACCCATGTCAGTACTAACTGGGCTTGCGTTGCTTAACTTCAGTGATCAGACGAGAACTGGTGTGTCCAACGCAACTCGCCGCTCCGCCTGCAGCCATGGCGGAGTGGAGAGGATAGAGGAGATGAAAGAAGAGCAGTATACAATGATGAAACTGAAGAAACCACTTTCTTTTACTGGCGCCATCTAGTGAAAAGAGGGGTTAACTACTAATTGGGCATTGAGCAATGGTCACCATATTGTGAAAACAAATTTCTTTTGTTTTCCCTTCTCTGCTTGGGTCCCCTCTATCCTCTCTTCATTCCTCTCCTCTTCCTCTCCACTATGGCCACTTCCATTGATATGTGACCTTTTGTTTTAATAGTGGTCCTCACTGCTATCCACGCCTCTCTCCTCTCCACTCCACCACGGCTGCAGCCTTAACGAATATGTCTCTAGTTGGTTCTAATTACATAATAATATTATTATTACATCATATCATTTTTGAATTCGTAATGGCCGACATCAACTATTTTGTCAAACAAGCAATGAAATAATCAATGTGAAAACATTTATCATTTTCGGGGGAGTCCATGAGTGCGCCTGCGCACAGTCATTGGCTTTCAATCCGAACAAATGATTAATGGCGCTCATGGCCATTGACTGTCTGAGGTACAAAAACAAAAGTGGTTCTCCCAATTTCCATTACTGACCCGTTTAACTGGACGCCTTTTCAAGTCGATAACGACTTCCCTGATGTCACTACATAAACAATGTCATAATCGTTTCATGATTAACTGCTTGTCCAAATGCAGTCAATTCAACCTCTGACATTGCACCCGTCCTAAACTTGAATTTCTACCAAGCCCAAAATAAATTCATTGACCAGCAGCTTAATTGGTCTGTCCCACACCACCTGCCCCTCTCTCATTGAATATGAAATGTTGCCTAACGTAGCTGCTTCCAACATTACAATAAATTAGACTATAACGGCCATTTTTAAGGGTCAAAGTTCTCTAGCTGCAAGAATTGGGTGGACAGTGTAGTGAGTGCAACATGCCCGTTCCAGGAAAGGTAAGAGTCAAAATGACCCAAAAAGTGACCAATAAGTTGGCCTATTTGTGATCACTCAAGGTAGTTTTTAAAGGACTCTGTGAGCAGGACCGGCACGGGGCCCTTAGGTTCATTAATCCGAATGCGCGGGGCCCTGTGCCGTCGCCCTGTTCGCACACCCATCACGCCGGCCCAGTCTGTGAGAGTCCATTGATGAAAAAGGGGCGACCACAGCAGGATTTCGGCAAACGGGTTTTGCCCCAATTTTGTTGGTGTTTTAGGGCCCTTCAAATCCATAGGTCATTAGAGCCCCGTCCACAGTGTAGCTCTTATGCAGGGACTGCACAGACACTACACTAATGCGACGATTTTTGGGTATTAGCAGTACCCAGTTTTCCCAAGCGGCCACCCATGTCAATACTAGCTGGGGTTGCGCTGCTTAACTTCAGTGATCAGACAAGAACTGGTGTGTCCAACACAATTCGCCGCTCCCCCTTTTGCCCCAAAGTGGAGCAGTGGGGGCTCATTGTTTAAAGTGCCCTATGCAGCTTTGCTCTAAAATCAACTTGTGGCTTGTATAATACTAAGACGAAGACCATCAGGACAGTCGAGTAACGTTACCAAATCCGAAAGAATTTTACGATTAATTGCAAAGAATCTAAAAGCCCTTTTCTCGCCTACGGAATGGGCCGGATACCCATCTTTGTTCCACTAGGACACATGGGCGATCTGTCGGACGGTATTCTTATGAGCTTCCCCCCATCCATTTATTGTCGACCTGCTGTTCGTTGGGCACTCCAGGCGGTGAGCTCCTGCACCTGGGAATTTTGTGGGTCTGGGCAATTTCATCCCATCAACCCTCTCTCTCGTTGGTCCGTCTCCTGTTTATCACCGGTCTAGTTTTCGTTGGGACACTCCACCGACGTCAGGGGGGGGGGCAGCTCTCATACACCTGGGAATTTTGCCTAATCTACCCGTTGCGTAGTAGCGAGGCTTCTTTGACGTGCAAATCCCATGGTACACCACACGGGACCTCGGTTTTACTTCTCATCCGAAGGAAGGCGCACTCGGGGCCTCTCTCTCTCTCTCTCTCTCGCCCGTAAGAAGCCAACCCCCCCCCCCCCTCGATCCAGTACCGAACCTGGAACCGTTGGAGGAGAAAATCAAGCACTCTACCTATTCCGCCACCGAGACAGGTCAGTGAAGAATAACGCGGCCAAATTAACAAGATGGGTGGTCAGTTTTGGGTTTGTTTTTGGTGGTCGTGTTTGGGTTCCTACAGGGTCAGCCGTAATGCTATTAGCGATCCGCGTTTGGGACGTTTTGTATGGCAAAAAAACGTATTTCCATAGCCCATTTCCTAACGCTTTTCTGCCTATGGCAGAGTCGGGAACCCAATTAGCCCCACCCGAAGGCTAACACACGAGCGATCTATTGGACGGTATTTTGACGCAACCGCTTTTGACGCAAATGCTTCGATCCCTACGATTCGTTGGGGCACTTCTTCCTCTACCGAGACCTGGGGAGGGAGCGAGCTTCTTTACCTGGAAATTAACCGAACTACATGGAACAAAGGGCATCCAAATTCCATGTAGAAAGGGTTCTTTTCCGTGTACTGGTGACGAAGTTCCTACCACACCGTTGGGCACTGGCATTACTTCCCATCCTACGGAAAGCACACTTGGGACCTTTCTCTCCCGAGATGCACCACGAGTCTCGGTTAGGACCGAACCTGCAGCCACGGACCGTTACCGAGACTGGTTTCCCTAGCCCAATTTGAGTAAGGTCACTTTTAGAACGGATGACCAACTTTAAATTGTGATGTTATACATTTGTCGATAGGACGAGCGTTAGAAATTGAAGTGGTTTTGCGGTCCCAGGTCGATTGTGACCATTGGAAAGAAACATTTCTCTCTCCTTTCTGACTTCTTAAAAGGGTTATTGTAGGGTAAGGAGGGGAGAGTAAGGTATCATACAATTTGGCAATAATGCGAGCCCATTTGAAATAAAACGATGGGGGGACAAAAACATTGCTTTAACGTAATAAAAATCACAGTAGAAACCACGCCAAAGGTCCAACTGACCACAAAGATCAATAGTAACGCTTAGGACACCATCCCATATAAAGCCATTAGGAGGTCATTTGTTGGCCCTTTTGTGAAAAAAAACGCAGCAGAAGGGAAACGCTGATAAATGTTTGGCCTAGCCAAAATCTTAAATTGTTGTAGGGTCATTATTAGTCACACACATACACCACCACCTGCTGCTGCCATTTTGGGCATAAGCAGGAGAACAACTACAAAATAGCCCTTTGGGACAATGTTAAGAGTTTTATTAGCCACTGCTCTTTACTAAAGTGTGGGTGGGTTCCCTTCTGCGAAGGGTGGAGGGTAACCAGGCCCTATTCTCTGACCATTCCGCAAAACTAGAATGACCACCGATGCAATTCAAGTGGTGTGGCCAGCAATCCGAAATAGCCTAGGGCAGGGACGGTAAGGGGCAGAACAGAACAAAATTTCATTATGGGACACAACAGCCTGTCGTTGAAGAGGTTTCTTCCGCAGTTAAGACACAGGACGATTTCAGACCTATAAAAATAGCCAAAGGGCAAAAGAAAAAATAATTTGACAAACTGCCCTTTCATGAAATGGGGTCCTCTTCAACAGCTATGTGCCAACACCGATCAACGGAAACACGGTTACAACGTCACGCTTTAACACTATCTGAAGGCAAAAGGGCCATTCGCGTTTAGACAGCAACTGTCTATTGAAACCTATTCTATACACATCAAGGTGAAATTAATTGTCTAGTGACGTTTCAAAGGGCCGAAAAGAGAATCTAAAAAACTCTCCAACGGGATGTTATAACCAATTCATCTTTTCGCGATGTTTGATTCAGAGTTTGACACTGTTTAGGGACACAACTTTTAGGTCGATTCAAAAGAGTGGAAGGGACTCCCAAAAACTTTGAAATCGGCCCTTTTCTCTTTCACACAGTAGAATTTTATTAGGGGTACTTTCTACTGTCCCGTTACAAATACAAACCGCCCCAAAATTTCCTTCATCTTAAGTATTATGGCAAAATCCTCTAGGGGTCGATTCATCGGTACCACTAGGGAAAGGGGAAGAAATAGGAGGGGGGTAAGGGTCCTTTAACAATGAAGAGATAAGATATTAACGATGAAGAAAAGGAAGAGAAGAAAAAATGTTTTCTAAAGAAATGGGCCTTATTGAAGGAGATGCACTAAATCGCCCCTTTTGCTTTCAATCTTTCAAAGATCCTAATCGACCCCAAGAAAATAATGTTTTCCTCGTAAACTTTTCACGGACCATTAGATTCGATCATCGATTTAGGGCCTTGAGTCTTTTTTTTCCTTCGTCCCTTTTTGCAGATGGTCATGAGAGAGCTAAAATTCTAAATAAGAGAACTAGTCCTACGGTTGAATAGGTCCCATAAAAATGACTATCACATCATGGACCCATTATCACCTTAAATTATAACCTCATAATCACATAAAAGTGCCCAAACTACCAACTTATTTAGTGTTCGCCTATTAAAAGTCCTTACCAGCCGCCCGAGAGGGTTGGGCATCGAAAGTGAGAACCCATCCTGGGAAATGCAAACTTCTAGTTCAAATATACGAGTTCAATTCAAAGGGCACCATACGTAACAGGTCACCACCACCTTATTAGGGACTACTGACCACAGGAAGCACGCTTTCAAAAACTTTTTTAGCTAGGCCTATTTCGATCGAGGATCGAACCTGCAACAATGATCAAAATGGTCCTTAAGTTTTTAAAGCGCGTATTTGAAATGGGGTTTAAACATAGGGCACATAAAATTAAAAAAACGACACGCATGCTCAAGAAGCGCAGTGAGAGGAATGATGCTCTTTTCCCGCTTATAGCAGGCAGGGTGAGGTTCCCATTTGCAACCGGGGAACCGGATGTACACCGGCAAATAGTTAGAGGGCTTTTCAACGCAGCCGGCTGCCGACCAAATGCTGCAACCCTTACTTATTCAAATGCTGGCCTATTTTTCTTCGCTAGGAACACTTTCCCTCCATCGGCACCAGGGGGCGAAATCCTACACGCGGGTGAGGGGAGGTACGAGTGAGGAAATTAGTAGTACCCAGTGTTCCGTACCAACCACCCGTGTCGGTACTAACTTGGGTTGCGTTGCTTAACTTGAGTGATCTGACGAGAACTACTGATCCCTGATCCTTAGGTCCAGAGCAAGGCGAAATAGACTGGGATTGTGGCCCCTGGGATCAATTTAGGGTGGATGAAGTGGAGACCAACAGTTTGTTGGTGTTTTAGGGCCCTTCAACTACAAGGTCATTTAGAGCCCCGTCCACAGCATAGTTCTTATGCAGAGACTGCACAAACACTACACCAATGTGACGAGCTGGGGTTGCGCTGCTTAACTTCAGTGATCAGACGAGTACTGGCGTGTCCAACGCAATTCGCCGCTCTCTGGAGTCTTGTCTGATTGGACGGTCCCAATAAAGTTAAAGGGAAAAAAGTCTCGTTTGTTTGTTGGTGTTTTAGGGCCCTTCAACTACAAAGTCATTAGAGCCCCGTCCACTGCATAGTTCTAGTGCAGAGACTGTACAAACACTACACTAATGCGACGATTATTGGGTGTTAGCAGTACCCAGTTTTCCCAAATGGCCACCCATGTTAGAACTAGCTGGGGTTGATTTGCTTAACTGCAGTTGCCGCTGCCCTTAGGTTCCAACTCAAAATGACAGCAGCAAAAGGTCCCAAAAAGAGATTAGGAGTATGGACAGCGGAGGATGAAACAAATTTCTGTTACATAATTGGGGTAAGGACCTCAAAGTTCATTCAACTAGATACAGCTGCTGACAAATCGTATCTCTCTTTCATAATCCCCAAAACTGCTCTTAACCCTTTCATTCATTTTTGGTTCCTCTTCTGAAGAAGCCTACACCTCAAAACGATGCTTTTTTTTATAAAATTACTTTTAAAAGTAGAGAGAGAAAGAAACAAATCTCTTAATGATGAATATGAATTTTTCCCTCACACTAACCATTTATTTATTTTTACGAGAGATTTCCAAAATTATTATCCAAATTTATTTCCTCTTTAGAGAACTGAGAGAGAGAGAGGAGGGGGGCCAAGAAATAACACCTATAAATTTTTTTCCTTAATTGTCTAAAACGCAAAAGTATGTTATGCCCTTAATCTTAGAAAGCCGTCGTCATTTGCTTTCAGATGCTTCTACCTTCGCCTCTCCCCAAAATCCCTGCACTGACCACCACCACCCTCACAAAGAGGGCTCATTCAAAAACCACCGTATACACATTAGTCAGTATCCGATATATAATAAATATTGTGCCAAAAAAATGGCATGTAATCGTGAAGTCATTATAAGGTTTGATACACGTCAAAAATGCGTGCCGAAATGCATTTCTCTCTCGCCCTCTCTCAGTCAGCTTGAATTCAAAAGCGAGGAGAAAACTGCAATTTTTTTAGTAACTAAAAGGTGGGATGGTGGCAGTAGAGACAGGGGTAAAGCGCCGCACCACCACAACCACCACCACCACCACTACCCGGCCCGTCCTCGCCTAGACTGCATTCATCATCATCATCATCATCATCTCACCCTTCTCCCGCCCGAGGCAGGGTCGGGTCTGCGGGTTCTAATCCTCCACTCCCGTCTATCCCCCACCAAGTCCCCCTCCACCCCACACGCTTCCATGTCCCTTTGCACCACCTGTTCCCACGTCCGTTTTGGTCGTCCTCTACCCCTACTGCCCCCAACTACCTGCAGTCCCATCATGGACCTAATAAGTTCCTCCTCTCCCCTCCTCATCACATGCCCATACCACCTCAAACGCTTTTCTCTCATCTTCTCTGCAATGTCCCCCACCCCCAAGCTACCTCTAACATAATTGTTTCGGATTCTGTCGGATCGTGACACCCCACACATGTAGCGCAGCATTCGCATCTCTGCCACTTGCATTTGCCTTTCATGGTTCTTCCTAACTGCCCAACACTCTGAGCCATACAGCATAGCGGGCCTAACGACAGTTCTGTAAACTTTGCCCTTCAACTT
>JAAFCE010004209.1:19798972-19816759 GCA_013389805.1 Trigoniulus corallinus | reverse complement strand
CAAGGAGGATGCACAAAAGGGCCTACAAGACATTAAAACAGCAATGGCAGGAGGGGGCCTTAAGGTTAACATGAGGAAGACTGAGTACTAGACTGCATTCAAAAGCTGAATTTACACTGCGCGCAACATACTCGCGCAACTGTTTCATGAGTAAAGACTCACGCAGTGTAAACGGGGACTCGCCCCGAAATTTGCTGCGCGAGGCAGCCTCGTGGTGAGCCACTGCACTGTCGGTTTTTGGACGCGCATCAAAGGGTGTCGCCACTCTAGTGTTACTATAAATACGTTTTGTATGCTTGCTTGGCGCAATGTTTCGCTCAATGTAAACAGGGAGGGCGGGAGTTGGCGAGATTGCCGCAAGCCTGCTGAAACAGTTGCGGCGAGTATGTTGCGCGCAGTGTAAACCCAGCTAAAGGTAAGAAAGAGCAAAGGAAGTGTTGCTGCCTGGGACGATGGCGATCAGAGGGACACCAGTGGTCAAAAATGTAAGGGTTGAGATGGCGAGAGGGAGACAGGGCTAGGGTGGACAATGGCGGAGTGTGCCCTCTAATAATCATTCAAAAGAGCGATCAACTCTCTAATCTCTTTATCTCCAAAATAAAATCAGTTTTCCGTACACCTAGAAAGTAATTATAGGCCGAACTAAACCACGTTCCCCCCCCTCCACCCCGAAAATTGCAGTGGCGGGGAGGGAGGGGAACAAAATTCACAGAGGCGACTGGAGGAAGGGTTAAAGGAAGAGAGATAGAGAGAGATTTGCCCCGACCCATTTGGGAGGAGTAAAACAAATAGTTCGAATAACCGAAAAGTTTCCCCAACCCCCGCCTTACAAACAAAAATTAATTTTTCGTGATTTCTTTATTGCCCTCCTCAACCAAGGGATGGAATTTTGAGGGGGGCTTATACAATGACGAGTAGATGAGTGGGTGAGTGGAGGATCGAGGGGTCAATCCACTTATGCTCAAAACCCCTGGACAACACCAGAAATTTTTACCAGTCGGAAATACTGAATAAATTAGATACCGACGTTAAATGATAAATGACTTTTTGAAGCGGAAAAAAATTGAATTGCAAAACAAATTGAGATGAGAAAGGACCCCCCCTCTCCCCCACCACCAGATATCATCATCATCATCCCAAAGTCCCAAAAATACGTCAATAACTATGGCAACAACAATATTAGCTAATTCTGATCATCGAGATAATGGTCATCCCTTGGTTCCAATCTCTGGAGTGTTCTGGGAGCGGCGAATTGCGTTAGACACACCAGTTCTCGTCTGATCACTGAAGTTAAGCAGCGCAACCCCAGCTAGTACTAACATGGGTGGCCGCTTGGGAAAACTGGGTACTGCTAATACCCAAAAATCGTCGCATTAGTGTAGTGTCTGTGCAGTCTCTGTACAAGAACTACGCTGTGGACGGGGATCTAATGACCTTTGTAGTTAAAGGGCCCTAAAACACCAACAAACAACAACTGTAGTGGTCTCCATTCACCTATTTCGAAATTGGACCCTCCCCCATTCATGCCCTACAATTTGTATCTGAGGGACTCGCCTTGCGAAGCAGACGTGGCGTGCTGTAGGCCCTACTACTACTTCAGGGGTTCCAGGTTGCACTCTGAATCGCGTTGGAGTGGTTTCTTTCGGACGACAAAGAAAGACTCCCCGGTGAGCCTTCCGCCGGATAGTGTGTACGAAATCACCACGGCAAGGAAGACTTCCCGCCTATGGCAGGGTCGCGTAACCATCTCGTCCATCCACTGGACACAGGTGATATATTGGACAGTAGTTTTCCGCAGCCGGCTGAAGACCACAGCTGCAACGCCTATGCTTATTTAACGTCAGCCTCAATTTCGTTGACGCACTTTACCAACACCGGGTGGGGGGTCCGAGCTCTTACGTTCAAATGCCATCGTACACCGCACAGGACCTCTGTTTTCCTTCTCATCAGAGGAAAGGCGCACTGCGTCGCCCAAAAGAAGTCAGAGAGGTCGCATTGAGTTGGACACACCGGCTTTCGTCCGATCACCGAAGTTGAGCAACGCAACCAAGATAGTACTAGGATGGGTGACCGCATGGCAACACTGGTTACTGCTAACACCCAAGAATCGTCTTAACAGCGTAGTGCCTGTGCAGATTCTGCATTAGAACTAAGCAGTGGACGGACCTCTAATGATCATTGTAGTTGAAGGGCCCCAAAGCATCATCAAACTAATGCCTGGTTCCGTATACCCACGCGCTAACGCTATTACCGTTGAATCAGACGGCACAGCACAAAAAATGGTGACGCCACACTGCTACTTGGGGCGCCGCAGAGCAGCTATTGCGTGACGGTAGTTGAGTTGACAGGTGGTCAACTCACATAGCGTCCCGCAATTCACGCTGTGTTCTGATTGGCTGGCGGTTGAGCTGTCTGCTTGAAAAATGGCGGAGGATAAACTAAGACATGACGGCGGCGTGCCGTGCATCCAAATAAAGCGCTACACTTAAAGAATTGCGCTGTCGCTCCTTCATAACGCACTAGCACAAAACGTCATCAAAATGTCATCAGTGGCGACGTGATTAGCGTTGAAGTGTGGTGATACGGAACTAGGCATTAGGGGAGCGTCGAATTGCGTTGGACACACCAGTCTCGTCTGATCACTGAAGTTAAGCAGCGCAACCCCAGTTAGTACTAACATGGGTGGCCGCTTGGGAAAACTGGGAACTGCTAATACCCAAAAATCGTTGCATTAGTGTAGTGTCTGTGCAGTCTCAGCATCAAAACTACCCAGTGGACGGGGCTCTAATGACCTTTGTAGTTCAAGGGCCCTAAAACACCAACAAACAAGAACAGTCGCATTAATGTAGTGTCTGTGCAGTCCCTGCATAAGAACTACGCTGTGGACTGGGCTCTAATGACCTTGTAGTTGAAGGGCCCCAAAGCACCATCAAACCAAACTAAAAATTTCATGTAACGAATGACAACACCGGTATGTCTAGCACAATCTTCAAATGCACACCTGGAGTGGTGCAGTAGTTCTCTCACCTGGTATCTTATTTCAATCAACAATGTTATTAAATAGGCGCCTCTACCACGGTACATGTTATGGGTGCTAAAGTCGATTAACTTGGGGAGAAGACATTTTGGAGACTACCTCTAAGTTGGATATCATCTTAGAGCTGTTAACCGTATCGAATTTTTCAAATAAACAGTTTATCTTCTCCCCTAAAAAAAATTTCAACACGGAGATAATACCATTTTTGACGCTTTTTAAACACTGCACCTTACGCACCACCGAATTTAACTCCCAATAGTAGGCCTCCATTGCGCATGGCTCTGAAACACGTCACTTACCCAACAAGTCGCAAAGCAACAATTAGCCCCTTCAACGTCGATAGCAGGGTCGGGTATCTACACCTACGTCGGGTTCCTACACATAAGAATTTGGTCTCATCTATCCGTTGCATAGTAGAGAGGGTCCTCTTACGTACAAATGCATTTTCGTTTGTTGGTGTTTAAGGTCCCGTCAACTACAAGGTCATTAGAGACCCGTTCACTGCATAGTCCTAATGCATACACTGCACAGACACTACACTAATGCGACGATTATTGGGTATCAGCAGTACCCAGCTTTCCCGAGCGACCACCCATGTCAGTACTAACTGGGCTTGCGTTGCTTAACTTCAGTGATCAGACGAGAACTGGTGTGTCCAACGCAACTCGCCGCTCCCGTACAAATGCAAATGACAATGTCCACACCTGCATCACCGATGCGGGGACGAGTGGCTATTGCGTTGGACACACCAGTTCTCCTCTGATCACTGAAGTTAAGCAACGGAACCCCAGTTAGTACAAACATGGGTGGCCGCTTGGGAAAACTGGGTACTGCTAATACCCAAAAATCGTCGCATTAGTGTGGTTTCTAACGGGGCTCTAATGACATTGCAGTTGAAGGGCCCTAAAACAACAACAAACAAAAAAAACCGATGCGGGTTTATCTCACCAGTCGCGCCGGTAACAAATATGTTAGGGCCGATTCACACTGCGTTAATATAAAATAAATGCAATAAGCTGTCGACGTTACTTTTCGTAAAGCGTGAATCGCTTCATGCTTTTCCTTGCACAGAGCAACAACAGAGGAACGGTCGTTTTGGAGTTGTTAAATTTAACCACACCGTACTCGTTTAACGGTTTGACCAAATTGTGGTACCCAAAATTCTGGCAGGGTCAATAGCGGTTGATGGAAAAAAGGGACTTTCCAATGCGAACGCCGTTATACTTTTCGACCAGGACAAGATGATTGGTAAAACTTCTGAAATTGCAGAATAGGAAAGGGCACATGACTCAACCTCTATCTTTCTCTCCAATAAACAACAAAAAGCAACTATTAGCCCTTTCCCGCCTATGGCAGATTCGGAAACCCATTTTTTTCCTTATGAATGGGCACATGGGTGATATATTCGACGGTATTTTGACGCAGGGGACTGGCAGCCAAAGCTGAAACCCCTATGCTCATTTACCGTCGACCTACTGCTCGTTGGGGTCAGGGGTGAGCTCCTACACCCAGGAATTTGGCCTCAACTACCAGTTGCATAGTAGAACGGGCTCTTTGACGTGCAAAAGACATTGTACATCAAACGGGACCACGGTTTCGGTCCTTATTCGACGGAAGGTACACATGGGGCGTCTCTCCCACCCGAAAGCCGCCAACCGACAACGACCCAGAACCGATTGATTCGTTGGCTTTTTAGGGCCCTTCAACTACAAGGTCATTAGAGCCCCGTCCACTGTATAGTTCTAATGCAGAGACTGCAAGGACACTACACTAATGCGACGATTTCGGCGGTATTAGCGGTACTCAATTTTCCCTGGCGGCCACTCATGTTAGTTGTTGTTGTTTGTTGGTGTTTTAGGGCCCTTCAACTACAAGGGTCACTAGAGCCCCGTTCACAGCATAGTTCTTATGCATAGACTGCACAGACACTATACTAAGGCAAGGCGCAAAATGAGGCCGCAGGGTGACGCAGCGTAACGCAGCCCTGCGAAATTCTGTTAGCAGGCAATCGCAGTTTTTCAACATACTGGTTTGCAATTTGCGTCAACTAAAATGGCTTTCAATGCAACAGTGATTGCCTGCTAGCAGAATTTCGCAGGGCTGCGTCACACTGCGTCGCCCTGCGGCCTCATTTTGCGCCTTGCCTAATGCGACGACTTTTGGGTATTAGCAGTACCCAGTTTTCCCAAGCGGCCACCCATGTTAGTACTAGTTTGATTAGTTTGTGGGTTGGGGTGTAAGCCAGGCAGCCATACCAGGTTAACCCCTTAGGAGGCTGCCCGCAGGAGATGAGGAGGTAGGTGAAAGGAGGAGGAAGAGGGTTAATTTGCAGCACCCAACGTTCTTTACTAACCACCCAAGTTGGTATTGACGTGGGTGTGCGCTGCTTAACTTCAGTGATCTAACGGGAACTGGTGTGTCCAGCGCAACTTGGCCCCACGGGAACTGGTTTTGGTGATTGACTTCAGTGATCAGACCCGGCCTGGTGTGTCCAACGCAATACGATACTAGCCTGTCCTCCTAGTATCGAACTTGAAATCACTGGCACAATAATCGAGTACACTACCTCCTGCGCCACCGAGGCGGGTCTCTTTATCCGAAAAACAACATACCAAAAAATAAAAATCACGTCTAATGTATTTCCTCTCCTTTTTTTCAGCATCTTGTCATCCTATTCCATATTGCCGTCCCATAGATTTAATCTATAGGCCACCATTTTGGCCGTGTCCAATCAGGATGGGCCGTGTTAACGCGCCGGTCCGATGATTATACCAATAGGGGTCCAAGACCGAAAAAAGAAGGAGGTAAAGGAAAACGGGAGAAGCTTAGATTTACACATACACAAGCGAAGATTTCATTACTAGACAGTGTGCTCTTTATTCATCGCTTTAACGAGGTAATTTATTCTTCACCTCTTCTAATGCCATTTCTTATTTTGACAGGTGTATGTGTGTGAGAGAGCGAAACCACGCACCCCATCTGTACCTATCTACACACACGCAGAATAGAAACCACACTCTTATTTCTCCCTCAGCAGAATTCAAAACCAGTTTCAACAAGGGCAGCCAACTCCTCCTTCCACAGCCTCACCTCTTATAACTCACGGGCCTTTTGAGCCTATGAGTGGAGAGAGTACTTGTTAGGAAAAGGATGACGAGGAGGAAGAGGAGGGGGGTTTGGCGGTCGTGAGGAGGTGAGAATGAAGTTGTGTGGATAAAATCGATGTGGGCAGGAGCCAGGCGGAGATCCACTCACACACCAACTACAACCGCCCTTTCACATCCAACCTCTCCAAGTAATTCATTGGTTCCCAGGCGATAACAACATTAACGAGAAGCATGAAAATGACGAAATAAACAACTGCATATTGGCACATGGCGTGATTTTGCCTCGTTACGCCGACTTTTTTTTTTTTATGTGAGTGTGTAGTCCTAGATGCCATCGCTATCCCCTCCCTCCCTTCAATGGCCATGCCAAAATACCCTCGTTACGCCAGTTGGGTCCTAAAATGATGCTCATAATAATAATAATAATACTCATGGTGGTCATAGCGGCGGTACTACTCTACGACTAGCAACAGTACAACGGTCATAACCATAATAAATACCCAACAATGAACAACACGTCTGTAATAAAGAAACATCGCATCTAAAACGTATCAAAATAATAAAAGATTTCTAAAAACGCCTTCGGTGTTTAATAAATAAAAATAAATGATGATAACGTTTTCGTTAGACCGCAGTGGAGATTCTCGGTCGGTTTCACCACGCTGCAACACGAACGGAACATTAAAGGTAGAACCGCACTAGTGCAGCAGAGCACTGCACTGCACAGCAAAATATACTTACAATGTATCTGAATGGCGCAATTCGCACCGTAACTGCAACTGCACAGCACGACAGAGTTCCTCCAGAAAGACGGATCACTCAAGCTCTCTAATAGAGAGCTTGAGTGATCCGTTATAAAACAACGTGTGTTGCACAACATAAAAACACAGTAGAACGTATGGTTCTGTGAAAAACACAGTTTGAGTACTCAGGAACCACACGTTATCTTTAACGTCCTGCCCTCTATTGGTTGGAACATGAAACTTGGTTCCTTTCGAAGTAATTTTAGTCATTTTGAATGGGTCTGCTATTTTATCGCAACGTTCGTTTAAACCTATGTAGAACGTATGATTACTTCAGCATATGCTCAAACACACGTTTCTAATTTTACTTTGAATGTTGCACATGCGCAGTAAGATATTCGTCTGCTTTGCATAACATGCGTTGTTCGAAAACGGATCACTCAAGCTCTCTAGTGTGTCGTGCATAGTGTCGTGCCGTAGAACGCCCCCAATGCACAACAGTCATTTTTAAAACACATTTTCGAATGACAATATGGCGATGGATAACGAAAAATTCATATTGACCAATCAGAACATAGAATTGTCACCCAACTATCGCAGCGCTGCAGTTGTAGTGCGTTTTGACAATAATTTTGCAGTGCAGTGCAGTGCTGTGCTGCACTAGTGCAGTTCTACCTTAATGTAGAAGGCGCTCACGCTGACAGTCCTTCAAATGCAGTTCTATTTTTTTTTTTTTTTTTTTTTTTTTTTGAAAAGACAAGGACAATATGAAGCAGGGGCAGATCAGGGGGAGCACTTCAAAAAAATTCGCCCCGAATATTTATTTATAAAATGTACATCAGGAACAGAAGATCGTGGTAACAGTGGAGTAACTTCAGTTGTGGCGCCCGGGCCAAGAGGCATTCGAAGCGGCCTGAGCAGACATGGTACACTTACGTAAGCACGTTATATTGACCATAAAGTCGTCGCACAGAAAATGTGTCTCAGTGGCTGATTTCCAGCAAGGCGGACTAGGCGCTCCCACAAGGTGGTGCTTTGTCCAGGGCAATTTGACCCCATTGCCCATACAAGTTACGCCAGTACGTGGTAAACCCAGTACACAGTCGTCGTGATTTAGGAGCAAGGGCGTGGAGGACGAATCAGGGGACTGCCGGCTGGTTGCGACAACTGGAGGCGGTGGATGCGGGTAAGGTCAAGGCGCCTGGGCAATGCACCAGGAGCTTCCTCCTGAAGTGGCGGCAGTTGTTAAGGCATTTGAATGTGGAGCACAAGAAAATGGAGGAGCGGATGGCTGAAGGGAGGGCGTTCCGGGGGGGGGGGGGGTGAGATGTGGGGAAGTGGCTGGCGCGAAGATCTTTATATATTCAGAATCACTTAGTATAAATCTACCTAAGCAATTACAATAGGTCAATCTACTGCCCCCTTAGACCAATGTTTTTCAACATTTTTATTGGAACGGAACCCTTTGGAGCAATTAGACTTCTCGCGGAACCCCATACAGTGACAGAAAAAAAATTAATTGATACAGGTGTGTGTGTGTGTGTATGTGTTAGCATAAGCAGTTGAATTCGTGGCCTAATGTTTGAGAGAGACACCCAAAGTTCATCTTCGACAAACAAAAGTCGTTCTTGTTTCTTGTGTTTTCATTGTTATTTTTATAATTTACCGGAACCCTTATGTTCTGCAGAACCCTGGTTGAAAAACACTGCCTTAGACAATGTCCTATCTTCAATGCAGAAGCTGATCAAGACGGAGCACTTCAAAAAACGGGCACCCCAAATATTTTGAAATATTCAGAATCCCTTGAAGAATTATAACTAAAAATTGCAATAGGTCTTCTACTGCCCACTAGGTCTTCTCCACTGCCAATTTGGCCTATCACGGTTGCTTGCAGTGTATTCAACTAGAACTAGTTTAGCCAACTGCATATTGCATTGCAACTGCTGGACTGGCAGTACAGTGGTACCCCGCATAACGAACGTAATTCGTTCCAGCGATACGTTCGTTATGAGGGGTGTTCGTTGTGCGGAACACAATTTCCCATAGATCTCTATGTTATATTGTGTAATTCGTTCTGGGTTGCCACGAAAAATGGTGGGAGCGGCGAGTTGCGTTGGACACACCAGTTCTCGTCTGATCACTGAAGTTAAGCAACGCAAGCCCAGTTACTACTGACATGGGTGGTCGCTCGGGAAAGCTGGGTACTGCTAATACCCAATAATCGTCGCATTAGTGTAGTGTCTGTGCAGCATATGCATTAGAACTATGCAGTGGACGGGTCTCTAATGACCTTGTAGTTGATGGGACCTTAAACACCAACAAACAACAACGAAAAATGGTGAAAATTGTTAAGAAGTTAAAAACAAAGTGCAGTGCTGATTGTTTATGAGCGAAAACACTCTAGGACCCATTTTTGGGGGGTTCATACTTCACAAAAACTAGGAATTGCCCTGCAATGAGAAGGCATTCAATTACTTGCAGTGTGCAGTTGAACGGTGCTCGTCAGCAAATGCCATGCATTGAGGGGTCCATTCTCCTACTCCCGTCAGTAGCTCATCCATAACCAGAATAAAAAGGTATGGATTTGAGTGCTGAACCTTGGTGCACCCCAAACTTCACTGGGGAGCCCCCAGTATTTTCCCCAAGGTGTCCTTACCCTGGCTGTGGAATGGAACCATCATACGAGTACATATCCTAAACTATTCGAATAAACCGTTTTTCTACCCCCTTTTGCATAATGCCTGTTGTGGAACACTGGTAAGCCTTCTCCAAGTCGATAATGATGGTATGGAGATCCTTCTTAGCTGCTCTATACTTTTCTATCATCTGCCTCAAAATGAAGATTCGTTCCATTGTGGACCTGCCTAGCATGAACCCAAACTGATTTCCACGGACACTAGTTCTATCCTGGAGGCGACATTCTATTACATTACATTGGTATAACTCATTGGATTAATACCTCTATAGTTACTGCAGTCTTGGACATCCTATACCAGTGGTGGCGAACTGTTTTTAAAGACGGGTCACAATAACACAAAAGAAAACCAAGAATTTGTCCACGGGTCAGATGCAAGCACTATTCAATTTTATGAATAAAAATAAGTTATTATTAATAGTGAATAAAGTTTATTAAAGGAGGGAATAGAGAACATCATCCAACTTTATCCCTTATTAACACTAGGGCCACTTAAAATTGCACAGTGGGTCGCAGGTTCGCCACCACTGTCCTATACAGTTCCTAGTTCACTGTATATTGAACAAGCGTTCGTTATGTGAAACAAGTTCGTTATGCGATACTCCCGCGCTTTTTTGACGGTGTTCGTTATAGGGAGCATTCGTTATACGAGGCGTTCGTTAAGCGGGGTACCACTGTACAGTGTGTAAGAATAGAGAGTTTGGTGCTATGCTAGCACTACAGGAGTAGGAAAACGGTAAAGAATATACTGTATACGGGAAGAGTGGAAAATGGTAGACAACCTAAAATGAGATAGAGTTTTGTGTTAGGCTGTGGCCATGGTGGAGCAGAGAGGAGAAAGGAGATGAAAGAAGTGCGATATTAAGTGATTAAAGTGAAGAAATGCATGGCCATGGTGGAGCAGTGAGAAATCCGCTCTCATATGATGGCGCCATCAGCTTGTAAAAAAAATACACATTGTACAAAATGTAAGATTCACACGTACTTTACATGTTAAAATTCAATGTAACAATGGACATTCAGCAATGGTCACCACAATTTGAAACAAACTTTTTTGTTTCAATCTCTGCTTCTGTACACCCCTTTCGCCTCTTCTCTTCTCCCTTGGGAGCGGCGAATTGCGTTGGACACACCAGTTCTCGTCTGATCACTGAAGTTAAGCAGCGCAACTCCAGCTAGTACTGACATGGGTGGCCGCTTGGGAAAACTGGGTACCGCTAGTATCCAAAAATCGTCGCATTAGTGTAGTGTCTGTGCAGTTTCTGCATCAGAACTACACAGTGAACGGGGCTCTAATGACCTTGTAGTTGAAGGGCCCTAAAACACCAACAAACAACAAAAAAAAATCTCCTCCCTTCTCCACTATGGTCACTTCCATTGAAATGTGATCTTTTGTTTTGATAGTGGTCCTAATTGCTATCATCCCTTTGCTCCTCTCTGCTCCACCATGGCTGCATCCTTACACATAGCGGCCGTACTCACAGTGGTCAAGGTCCCCAAATCCATTACTGCCATTTTTAGATAAAGTAAGTGGTACGCATAAGAAATTCCAGTATCTTGATCACATGTGACGGGAACGTAGCTCTGTTCATGGCGGTTTTAGGAAAATTCGTCCCCCCACACAATTCGTCCCGAGGAAAATTCGTCCCCGACACTGACAACTCCAATGCTGTTTAATGCCATATTGTTAATTCACATAATTTTTCTATTGTTAATGCTACATTGTTCACAGACTGTCGGGACTATCACAGAATTGTCATGGACAGGGTACACTTTCTCTTTAACCCAGTTACTAATTTTACTTAGCGATTGAGGTGAAAGATGGAGGCGATGATGTAAGTACCTTTACAATGATCTCTTCTTTTGGTCCTTCGCTCCCCCGGCCTTCTCGCCTTCAGCTCGAAGGCCTCCTCCCCGCAAACAAGATACATATTGATTCTGTGAATGTCGCTTTTCTAGACACAGATCAATTATGCTGTCCTTCTGCCCGGCCCCAACGTCACCACACTCAAGTTGTAACCCTGTCATTTCAAAAATACTAATGTTTATTCATAAAAATTCTTGTTTTCATCAATAATTTTGCCCTAAAGCACCAACGAACCGAAAAAAATCTTAACCCAGTAAAAGGGAAAGCGCAGCCAGGGAACAAACCGCCGAGGACGAATTTTCCCAGGGAGGAATTGTGTAGGGACGAATTGTATTGGGGACGAATCTTCCGCATCCCGTTCATGGTCATAGAGAGCTAGTTGTGAACGTCGATGAAGACGATACAAAGGCAGCAGTACGATATGAGGCAAAAAGGGCAACTGAGCAAGCTCAATTGCTGGTCTGCTTTTCGTTAGCATGCACAGTTGCCTCATTTTGCCTCGTATCGTATTGCTGCCTTTCTATCGTCTTCGTCGACGTTCACCACTAACTCTAATATGGTAAGAAGTAAACGATAACTTTCGCAATGCAAGTGTAAATGCATTTTCGTCTGCTCACATGCATTATGGTAAGAGATAAATGGGAACACAAAACTCTCTAATGTCCTTCGGACATTTATTCGCACACTCATCCTGTTGGAGGTAAATACAACAAATGAGGGTCTTTGGTCCTAACATATTGATAGATAATATCATGACAACGATGATGATGTGTCCATTCAGAGGGACATTTTGTTGTTTGTTGGTGTTTAAGGTCCCATCAACTACGAGGTCATTAGAGACCCGTCCACTGCATAGTGCCAATGCATATACTGCACAAACACTACACCAATGTGACGATTATTGGGTATCAGCAGCCCCCAGCTTTCCCAAGCGACCACCCATGTCAGTACTAACTGGGCTTGCGTTGCTTAACTTCAGTGATCAGACGAGAACTGGTGTGTCCAACGCAATTCGCCGCTCCCTCAGAGGGACAAGATGAGTACCCAAACCAAAGGCGGGAAAAGGGATATGAGCTGCATTTTGCTATCAATCTGAGTTGATTTAATATTGCACACGTCAGATTGACCGTCAACGACACCACATAACTCGTAGGTTAAACTCAGTAAATAAAATGTCAGAATTTGAAACACCAACGGAATTTTGCAATCATTTCGAAAACAGAAAAAAAGAACGTGTAGAATAGTGGGCGTCAACTGCACCTTAGCCTAGTTCATCCTCTCCTCCCCAGTTTCTGCCTTAAAAATTACACAACAACAACACCGGCTACTAATTGAAAATTGCTGCTTTTTCTCCTCTACTTTTTTATATATAAAAATAACTAAAACGTGCTGTACCGAAGGAAGAGTTAGAACGGAACAAGTCTCATAATATCAAATTATTACCAATATTTTATATTTTTATCTAACTTTTCAATCTGCCAACCCAATGGCGCTCTAATCACGTAGATGGAACCTTTTCAAACCTATTCAACTCTTTCGGTATGCCCACATTATTACAGAGAGTAAGCATTCAAATACAAAACTGGCAATTAAATTAAATGCGATGTTCATTTACTAAAAAAAAATTAGAGGGGGGGGGAATTAAATAGACATTTTCGCTGCCTCTAAGAAAACCCAATTCATTACCTCACAACCCCTTTTGTTCCTTAACAAAAACCTGTTCGTTGCACGTTGAAGAAGCAACATCGCCATTAAAAATACATTTCCAGTGCCCGAAAGGATATTTTATGAGCTATATAAAATTTATAAGAGAGTAAACTAATAAGAAAATGACCAGACTACGGTAGTAAAATTGTTAAATTCGACCAAAAAGGTTACATGCATTTTTCTACCATTTTAATTGTCAAATTAATGGCTTTCCAAATGTCAAGCGGAGACTCATCCCACCACCGTAAGACGACAGCAGTCAGAAGGATGCCAAATGAAATTGACTATCAATAATTTCGACACCAAGCGAGTCATCTGCCCAGTGGCGTCACTAGGGGGGGTGCGGGCCGCACCGGGTGCCACCACTCGCACCATGAGAAATGGGGTGACACCAAAGCAGAAGAAGCGGCATTTTTCGGGAGAGGGGTTGACACCATGGTGTCACCGCATCGGGTGATGCCAACCCTAGCAACGCCACTGCATCTGCCTATTTTTTGTTTCTGTCGTTGGTGCTTTAGGGCCCTTCATCTACAAAGGTCATTAGAGCCCCGTCCACTGCGTAGTTCCAAGCAGAGTCTCCGCAGCTACTACGCTGTTACGGCGATTTATGGGTATTAACAATACTGAGTGGTCGCAAGTGGTCACCTACGCTAGTTCTAGCTGGGGCTGCGTCGCTTTACTCCAGTGATCAGACGAGAACTGGTGTGTCCAAACGCAATACGGCCGCTCTTCATCTCCCCAAATACACCAGACCCACCTCGGTGACGCAGGAGGAAGCATGGCCGATTAGTAAGTCACTGGTTCCAGGTTTGACAGCTGACTCACTGGCTCCGGGCTCCATTACTGCATCGAGGTGGACAGGTTTCTTCTGCGTGAGAGCGGCCCCGAGAGTGCCTTCCGGCCGATGAGAGGTAAAGCCGTGGCCCAGCGTGATACACGATGTCATTTGCATGTAAAAGAACCGTCTCTACTATGTAACGGGTAGATGAGGCCAAATTACCAGGTGCAGGAGCTCGCCCCGGAGATATCTTTGGTCGAGAGTCGGCTGCGCAAAACTACAGTCCAATAGATCGCCCGTGTGTCCATTCAGAGGGCCAAAGACGGGCACCCGACCCTGCCTATGGCGTGTCCGTGCCTCCCCTTTCCAACTGCACCCGAGGGCTACTGTCCGCATCTCGTTACGCCTCTGAGTGACAGGCCACATATGCAGGCTATACTATATGGTATCGACTGCGTTGGGCCGCATAAGGGGCAACCACAGGGGCACGTGGGGCAACCACAGCTAGTACTGACATGGGTGTCCACTTGGGAATACTGCTAATACCCAAAAATCGTCGCATTAGTGTAGTGTCTGTGCAGTCCCTGCATAAGAACTATGCTGTGGACGGGGCTCTAATGTTGAGGGGGCTCTAATGACCTTGTAGTTGAGGGGGCCCTAAAACACCAACAAACAACCAATCGACCCAGTATCGATCCTGGAACCACTGACGCAGTATTCGAGCGCGCCATCTTCTGCGCCATCGAGGCGAGTATAGAAGAAGTATGTAGACAATCGCTAAATAATTAAACCAAATTGAATGGGATCGAACCTGCACATCATCACGTGATCACACGTGTTTTTTGAGGCCACCTGCGTGGTCGACAATGTCGAATCCGAAAGTGACGAGGCAATTACGAGTTAAAATCGTCTCCCTCGTTTAAATGAAGTGCCCGTTAAAATATTTAATAATACGATAGGTAATGGTTATGGAACGTTTTCGTTAATTTAGTTTACGGTATTAACTCGCGGCAATATACGCTAATTGCAATTAGAATGTCAGGGACGTCCGATCAATAAATAATAAAGGGTCCTACCTCAGGATCAAAGGAATTTCTCGGAATAATTGAAAAGCAGAGGGCGCTGCGATACACTGAAAGGAGATACTAGGTGAGAGGGGGCGCAGGTGCAACAGTGCGCTTGTTCAAGAACGAAAACACAACCCGATACCTTTTTTTTTGCTTTCGTTGGTGTTTTAGGACCTTTTAACTGCAAAGGTCGGCACAGACACTTCGCTGTTAGGACGATTTTCGGGTATTACCAGTACTCAGTGACAGGGCCCCGCGCATTCGGATTAATGAACCTATTGATAGAAGGGCCCCGCTTCCCCGCTTCATGTTTTCACGGGGTCCCGCATAATTTAGAGCGGCGAGTTACGTTGGACACACCATTTCTCGTCTGATCACTGAAGTTAAGCAACGCAGGCCCAGTTAGTACTGACATGGGTGGTCGCTCGGGAAAGCTGGGTACTGCTAATACCCAATAATCATCGCATTGGTGTAGTGTCTGTGCAGTCTATGCATTAGAACTATGCAGTGGACGGGTCTCTAATGACCTTGTAGTTGACGGGACCTTAAACACCAACAAACAAACGAACAACCCGCATAATTAGTTTGCACAGGGCCCCGCAAAATATAACCCCGGCCTTGCCCAGTGTCCCAAAGCGCTCACCCATGCTAATACTAGCTGGGATTGCGTTGCTTAACTTCAGTGATCAGACTACAACTGGTATGTCCAACCCAATACCGCCGCTCCCTGTGCTCACTGTCACCAAGGCCGGCTGACAAAGTAACTACTAACGCCTTTTCCCGTCTGTGGCAGGGTCAGGTACCCATCTTTGTCACTCAATGAATCGATGGGCGATCTATTAGCATTTTTACGCAGCCGGCTGTCAACCTAGGCTGCAACCCATCATGGGCCTACTGTTCGTTGGGGCCTTCCACCGAGCTCCTACACCTAGGAATTTTGCCCCATCTACCCGTTGCAGAGTAGAGAGGGTTCTTTGACGTGCAAATGGCATCCGCACACCACACTGGGACCAAGGCTTTACTTCTCATCCGACGGAAGGCGCACTCCGGGTCTCTTTATCTCTCTCCCTGAAGATGCAAACCCACTTCGATCCAGTATCGAACCTGGAACCAGTGACCTCACTTAAATTGTGCCTTAAGTGGGCGACAGAAACAATGTCGAAATTTTGCTTTACGGGTTAGGGCATTATCTACCCTCAAAACGCCCTTCCTAAAACACTACAAAGCAACTACTAACCCTTTTTCCATCTATGGCAGGGTCGGGGACCCAGTTTTTTTGCGATCACACGGGCGATCTAATAGACAGCATTTTTACACAGCCGGCTGCCAACTTTAATCGTCGGCATATTGTTCACTGAGGCACTTTTCCTCCACCGACGCCATGGGAGTAAGTTCCTACACTAGGAAAACTTGCCTATGTACTCGTTGCATGGTAGAGGCCCTTTCTATAGGAGTGTAATTGCCAAAATGCGCATGTGCAGAGAATCTCTTTCCACTCCGCCCTTCAGAGAGTGATGGTCAATCTTAGAACTAAGTACCAACAACGTAAAGTCATGTCAGTTTGGAGCATGAAATTAAAGGTGTGACCATGGGTGGAGGGAAGGAAGACGCCCTAACCGAAAACTGACCATTTATAATTCAGCACAAGAAAACAACAATGGTCAAATATTTTATTGGTCATCCAAACAAACTGTCGGTCAAGAGTTTAAAATTTCATGGTTGTTGACTACTGCCGTTTCTCTTACAGAAATTGGGCATTTGGAGGTGAAGGGGGTGAGGAGAAAGGACCCCCTGCAAGAATAAACAAGTGAGGGCCCTTCTTTCAAGTTAATATGAACCAAACAAAGACGGGCCTCTTAAAATTCACTTATATATCTCTTGGCGCGAGCTCATTCTCCCCAAAATGGCCCTTTGCGAAATGTTGCTGCTCCTAACCTATTATCACGATCAGCACACCTGGTGAAATCTCATAAACATGGCGCCCAGAGGGTCCCAAAAGAACCTAGTGGAACGCATAGTGCGCGTGTGGGACACCGAGATAAATATGTGTAAGGGAGTGATTCACTCAACGTCCATGACCTAAGAAATGGAAATGAGAATTTATAATGGCGGCTATCTATTCACCACATGCCATGACCAACTTAGATAAGGAACCATCTTCCGCCTACAGGAGGTGGGAACGTGTGGCCTCCAAAATAATAAGGCATTTAAATTTAATTACGCCGCCGCTATAAAGACCCCATTTAAGTACCTTAGGGTGGAAAGGCAGATGAAGGGCAATTCACACTAGGGCTATTATGTTTCCCAACAGATGGTCGAATGGTCTTCCGAGCATAAAAAGGCAGTTGAATGAAGCCATTTGTCGCTGATCAACTCAAGGGCCTCTTCGGTTTAAGGAAACTTCTCTATCCTAATTGATGTACCTGAAGGCTACTCTAGGCCACTTTTGAAAGCAGGGCCGGCAGAAGTATGGCCTTCAGATCCTGCCCTGCAGGCGGGCGCAAATACTAACGGGTGCCACCTAGATATGTCAGCAGTTATTCATAATACGGGATGGGGTGCTTATTTGAGATTTGCAGGCAGGCGTTGAGGACCCTAGCACTGGCAATATCCAGTGGGTAGCGTGTTCGGTAACTACGTCAGTGGTTCTAAGTTCGATAAGGGACCAAGGTGACTTTGCTTCTTTCGCTCGAGAGAGGGCCCGAGTACGTCTTCTTTCGCTGGAGAAAGGGCCCGAGTGCGCCTTCTTTGGCAAGAGAAAGGGCACGAGGGCGCCTTCTTTCGCT
>JAAFCE010004209.1:19770451-19792643 GCA_013389805.1 Trigoniulus corallinus | reverse complement strand
GGTCATAGATTTTTCTGCAGCCGGTTGCCGGCCAAAGCTGCACCCCTACGCTTATTTATCGTCGGTCTAGTGTTCGTTGGGGAATGCTATCGACGCCAGGGGGCGAGCTGCTACACCTGGAAATTTTGCCTCATCTACCCGTTGCGTAGTAGAGAGGGTTCTTTTACGTGCAAGTGCCATCGTACACCCACACGGGACCTCGGTTTTACTTCTCATCCGAAAGAAGGCACACTCGCGGCTTCTCGCTCTCGCCCGAAAGAAGCCTACCCACCACGGTCCAGTATCGAACCTAGAACCACTGGCGGAGTTGCCAAGCGTGCTAACCACTACGCCAACGCGGCGGGTTACTAGGCGACGAGTAATTGGTATAAAATTCCTAGATGTAGAACCTCGCCTCTTGGGGTCGGTGGAATGCACCAACGAACAGCGGGCCGACGATAAAGAAAGCATAGAGATTGCAGCTTTGGTCGGCAGCCGGCTGTGGAAAAATACCATCCAACAGATCGCCCATTAGTCCATTCTGAAGGACAAATATAGGTATTCGACCATGCCATTAGCAAGAAATGGGTTAGTTGTTGTTTTAGGGTCCTTCAACTATAAGGTCATTAGAGCCCCATCCCCTGCACAGTTGTGATGCAGAGACTGCTCAGACACTACACTAATGCGACGCATTTTGGGTACTAGCGGTAGGCCGACCCAGTTTTCCCAAGAGGCCACCCACGTCAGTACTAACTGGGGCTGCGTTGCTTAACTGCAGTGATCAGACGAGAACTGGTGTGTCCAACGCAATAAGCCGCTTCCGACGGCATTTGGGTATTAGCGGTACCCAGTTTTCCCAATCTGTCACCGACGTTAGTAAAAACTGGGGTTGCGGTGCTTAACTTCAGTTGGGGGTTGGTTATTGGCGTTTTAGGGCCTTTCAACTACAAAGGTCATTAGAGTCCCGTCCACAGCATAGTTCTTATGCAGAGACTGCACAGACACTACACTAATGCGACGATTTTTGGGTACTAGCGGTAGGCCGACCCAGTTTTCCCAAGAGGCCACCCAGGTCAGTACTAACTGGGGCTGCGTTGCTTAACTGCAGTGATCAGACGAAAACTGGTGTGTCCAACGCAATAAGCCGCTTCCGACGGTATTTGGGTATTAGCGGTACCCAGTTTTCCAAATCTGCCACCCATGTTAATACTAACTGGGTTTGCGGTGCTTAACTTCAGTTGGGGGTTGGTTATTGGTTTTTTGTTTGTTTGTTTGTTGGAGTTTAAGGTCCCGTCAACTACGACGTCATTGGAGACCCGTCCACTGCATAGTTCTAATGCATAGACTGCACAGACACTACATTAATGCGACGATTATTGGGTATTAGCAGTACCCAGCTTTTCCGAGCGATCACCCATGTCAGTACTAACTGGGCTTGCGTTGCTTAACTTCAGTGATCAGACGACAACTGGTGTGTCCAACGCAACTCGCCGCTCCCTTGGTTATTGGTGTTTTAGGGCCCTTCAACTACAAAGGTCATTAGTGTCCCGTCCACAGCATAGTTCTTATGCAGAGACTGCACAGACACTACACTAATGCGACGATTTTTGGATATTAGCAGTACCCAGTTTTCCCAAGCGGCCACCCATGTCAGTACTAGCTGGGGCTGCGGTGATTAACTTCGAGGAGGAGATAGGAGGGGAGGAGATGGATGCGAACCAATGATCACATCAGCATCATAAACCCAACTAAATTACTAAGGAGTTAATAAGCTACCAACACATTGACCATTGTTTGGAACATGATGGAAACAACAGCAAACACCTGGTTGGTCATATTTCCTTCAAATTCTTAACCTTCATACTTCTTACCTTGTTAAAGGAGTAACTAAGAAAAATATTATATTCATAAAAAATAAAATAATTCCGTGGGGGAACAAAAAAAGAAGAAATTGCATAAAAATGATTTGTATGGCCGCCATTAACCAGATATTTTTTTCCACCCGAGTCATGATCATCGTCAAGAAAAATGTCAAAATTTCAATTATTTTCATTTTTATGATAAACGCGGGGGTCGATGGAGGAGAGGGTGGTGCGGAGAAGGAAGAAGAGAAAAAAAAATTTTAATTTTTGTCGACGACGGGGAGGGCAGAAAAATATTTTATTGCCAAAAAAATCATTTAATTTACAATGCACCGCAGTCTAACATCCGCTTTTCTTGAATTAATCCAATTAAATTCCATTTTATAGCACATTTATTGTAATAACCCTTTTGAAAAGAAATGCAAATTTTCTCACGTTTTTAACTGGTTCTTGCCAAAATTTTACCGGTTGGATCCACGTTTCTCTAAGGCCACAGTTTCAGCTTCTCACCCCCCCCCCCGCCATTTCCAAGTCTGAACCGAATCAGGCGCGGATCCAAGGGGGTTTTTTGAGGTTGCAACCCTCCCTCCCAAAATTTTGGGTCGACATTGTCGCTGACAAATGAAAATTGAGTTTCCAATCGCTGCCTATGGCTCAACCCCCCCCCCTGACGAAAATCCTGGATCCGCCACTGAACCGAATTACGATCCGTTCTGTACTGCCGCTTTGCTATTCTAACAACCCTCGGAAAAGCTTTGAGTGCTACCAAAACTAAGCAAAGTCGTCGCAAGATATTCATGTGGTCGCTAGGTCGAGTCCCGAGCAGTGTCTTTGTTGTTATTTGTTGGTGTTTTAGGGCCCTTCAACTACAAGGTCATTAGAGCCCCGTCCACAGCATAGTTCTTATGGAGAAACTGCACAGACACTACACTAAGGCAAGACGCAAAATGAGGCCGAAGGGTGACGCAGCCCTGCGAAATTCTGCTAGCGGGCAATCACTGTTACGTTGAAAGCCATTTTAGTTGACGCAGATTGCAAACCAGTATGTTGAAAAACTGTGATTCAATGTGTGGTGATTGCCTGCTAGCAGAATTTCGCAGGGCTGCGTTACGCTGCGTCACCCTGCGGACTCATTTTGCGCCTTGCCTTATGCGAAGATTTTTGCGTATTAGCAGTACCCCATTTTTCCCCAGCGGTCACCCAAGACAGTATTAGCTGGGGTTGCGTTGCTTAACTTCAGTGATCAGACGAGAATTGGTGTGTTCAACGCAATATAGGCCCTTCAACCACAAGGTTATTAGAGCTCCATCCACAGCATAGTTCTTATGCAGAGACTGCCCAGACACTACACTAATGCGACGATTCTTGGGCAACCCGGGCATTTGTCTGGGGTGCCATTTTGGCTGTAAGTGTGAGCACAGAGTACTGCTTCAAGGGGCGGCAATTTGTCCTTTTGTACCGGGCGGCATAAGTGCTAGAACGGGCGCTGTCCCGGCCCATACCACGTGGCCGATCACTGGCATCTCACCCGTGAGGTGCAAAGTCAAGAAGGAAAGGGGATTTGTTTTCGTTGGTGTTTAGGCCCTTTATACTACGATGGTTATTAGAGCCCCGCCCAGTGTACCCAAGCAGTCACCCATGTTAGTACTAGCTGGGGTTGCGTTACTTAACTGCAGTGATCAGACGAGAACACGTCGTTTGTTTGTTGGTGTTTTAAGGCCCTTCAACCACAAGATCATTAGAGCCCCGTCCACTGCGTCGTTCTAATGCAGAGACTGCACAGACACTACACTAATGCGACGATTCTTGGGTATTAGCAGTACCCAGTTTTACCAAGCGGCCACCCATGTTAGTACTAGCTGGGGTTGCGCTGCTTAACTTCAGTGATCAGACGAGAACGGGTGCGTCCAACGCAATCAGCCGCTCCCCCGAGCAGTGTCGATTAGTTTCAGGAACGTGGTAGTTGTCAACGGGTAGTTGTCGCGGCGATTGCGCACTAGGTAGTGCGGTTGGTTTACTGCACCCTTTTTCGTTGGTGTTTTAGGGCCCTTCAACTACAAAGGTCATTAGAGCCCCGTCCATTGCGTAGTTCTAATACAGAGACTGCACAGACACTACGCTGATGCGACGATTTTTGGGTATTAGCAGTACCCAGTGTTCCAAAGCGGCCACCCATGTTAGTACTAGCTGGGGTTGCGTTGGTTAACGCTGGTGTGTCCAACGAAATAAGCCGCTCCCATTTACAGCACCAGTGGTTCAAAGTTCGATACTGGAACGAAGTGGGTTGACTTCTTTTGGGTGAGAGAAGCCCTGAGTGCGCCTTCTGTCAGATGAGAAATAAAGCCGAGGTCCTGTGTGGTGTACGATGGCATTTGCACGTAAAAGAATTCTCTCTCCTATGGAACGGGTGGATTTCCAGGCAGTTTTCCAAAAGTTTCAGTGATCGGACGAGAACTGGTGTGTCCAACGCAATACAGTCGCTCCGCTGTGTCGTTTCAGAGGGACAAGTGAGCACCCGACCCTGCCCTTGCCTCGAAAAGGATTAGGAGTTGCTCGCTCTTTAATTGCCGCTGAGGATGAAGATGCTGCAGAAGTTCTAGCAAGGGCATTGAGCCCGAGGACAATGGCAGGTCAGTGCGCCCACGCATGGGTTTCAAAGGTTAAACGTCCCCTTTCCGAAAGTTTCAGCCAATAACCCGAAAAACAAACGAATGGTAGAAGCAGAGGTTGCTTCAGGAGGGAACTGTGATCTCAAAATGACGCAAAGGGGAAAACTTTGGGAGAGGATCCTTCGCTCAACATCCGCCCAAGATGTTCTGGATACGATCCTGCATCCAGGATCTCTTCGCTGAGGTCAAAGAAGACACTTTAAACACTGAACGGGATAACGTTTTAGGTGAAGCTGGTTTCATAGGGCATGATTTGTCCATCAACTCTGAAAGCAGTTTACCGACACCAGGTGGGGTAGAACACTTGACCTGACAACTGTACCTATTCAACCTATATTATAGCCCATTTCCTGTGGGGAAAGTGTTGGGGCTTCGACTACACACAGATTTCTGATCCGATGAAGGTTTCGACTGCCCAGAGCTGGACTGGCATCCTTGGACAACCATCGGTCAAGGGCCTAGTTTTAAACTGTAGGCCATTTTGGCAGGCTTTTCTGGCGGTCGACTGGATTGCCTGTCCAGTTCAACGGTGGTCCTCCATCCCTAAGCTAGCATTGCCTATGGATCTCAGGATTAAGGTGGTTGGCCTAGACAGGCCTCTGGCCTCTGGACGCCTTCAAAAAAATAAACGGTTTGTTGTCTGCCAAAGAGCATGCGCAATTACTTCCCTAAACCCGAGACTTTTCTTAGGCACTGCCTGTATAAAGAAAAAGCAACTACTAACCCTCTTCCTGCCTATGGCAGGGTCGGGTATAACTTTTTGTCCCACTGAAACAAAGACGATCTTTCGGAGACGGTATTTTGACGCAGCCGGCTGTCAACCTAACACAACTCCTGTGCTCATTTATCGTCAGCATAGTTTTCTTCAATGGGTACTTTTCCTTCACCGACGCCAGGGGGCGAGCTGGAAATTTTGCCGATTTACTCGTTGCGCCCTCCAAGTGACATCGTACCATTCATTCAGCACCTCTCTCCTTTTCTCCCGCCCGAAAGGAGCCAATCCACTCGATCCAGTATCAATCCTGGAACTACTGAACAGTATGCTATCTCTGAGCCACCAAGGCGGGTCCAGAAATCCTTTAGTCCCCAAATCATAATTGGGCGGATAATGGCCGTCTTAACAGCATTATGAGTCCCTCGGCAAAGCATTGCGCTGGGGCCCCTACGACAACCACTTACAGGAATGGCACGTAAATGATCATTTGATATACACAGATTAGAATGGGGCCCCCGGGAAAGTGTCCAGCGGGCCCATCCTTAAAGACGGCCCTGTTCATAACCCTCAGAAAAGATAATATGAAGGCTACCACCAATGTTCCAACGCACACATGCAACATCGGGACTTTTGACGGCCCCCGACATCGACACGAGCACGGCATCGCCCAGGTGCACCAAGGACCTAAACGACAGACAGGTAAAAACGTTAATAATTTGGAGGTGGGAGAACTGAAAGCGTTAGGAAAGACATTATGGCAGTCGGGCAAAAGGGACAGTGGGTTTATTGGAAAACCTGTTCAGTAGAACGAGGTCATATTCTAATGGGTTGTCCGTGAACGCATCCAGAACCGGAAGTTCGGTCACAAGTCTCTGAAAGAGCCCCAAAAAGAGCAAATAACACAAGACGCTCCCACTGCTACCTTTCACGCATACAAAATATCACCTTCACAAAACAGCACAAGATTGTAAATTTTCTTAATGTCAGTCATCTGTCAAAGGCTTTGAAAAAATGGCAATTATTATTACGACTTTAAAAGAAACAGGAAGTGGTCAGGGTGAAGTACAAACAGAAAGAGACCCCGTTTTATGCAGGACACATAAATCACACGCATGTTGAAACCATTAGTGAAATCAAATGTGTGTCACCTAGAAAAGCAATTAGCAACTACCGACCTTTTCCTGCCTATAGCAGGGTCGGGTACCTATCTTTGTCCGTCTGAATGGACACTTGAGAGATCTGGTGGACGAGCAGCAGTGTCGGATTTACCATTAGGCTAAGTAGGCTGAAGCCTAGGGCCTAAACATTTAGCGGGCTTCAAAACTTAAGAAAAGAACCTCAAAAGGGCTTGAAAAGGGCCTCAAAATTGAAATAGCCTAGGGCCTCTCAAGATCTAAATCCGGAACTGACGAGCAGTATACTGACACACCGGCTGCTGACCAAAACTACACGTCGGGGCACTCCACCGAGCCCCTACGTCTGGGAATTTTGCTTCATCTACCCGTTGCGTAGCACCCGCCTCGGTGGTGCAGTGGGTAGCACACTCGGTAACTGCGTCAGTAGTTCAAAGTTCGTTATTGCACGGAGGTGGGTTGGCTTCTTTCGGGAGAGAGAAAGGCCCCGAATGTGTCTTCCTTCGGATGAGAAGTAAAACCGAGGTCCCGTGTGGTGTACGATGGCATTTGCAGGTTAAAGAACCCTCTCTCCTAAGCAACGGGTAGATGAGACAAAATTTCCAGGTGTAGCAGCTCGCCCCCTGGCATCGGTGGAATGCCCCAACGAACAGTAGACCGACGATAAATAAGCATAGGGGTTGCAGCTTTGGTCGACAACCAGCTGCGGAAAAAAAGTTGTCCAAGATATCACCCTTGTGCCCATTCAGAGGGACATGATGGGTACCCGACCCTGCCATAGGCGGGAAATCGGTTAGGAATTGCATTTGCTGCTCGTTGCATAGCAGAGAGGATTCTTTCGCGCGTAAATGACATCGCACACCACACAGAGCAACGCCTTTAATTCCCATCCGGTGCACCCAGGGCTTCTTTCGACCAAAGAAGGCAACCCACCTCGATAAGGTATCGAACCTGGAACCGCTAACGCATTAATCGAGCACGCTACTTCCTGCGTCACCACCTTACCCCTACGACATTCCTAACATAGTTGCCATTGGAAGGGAATGCATTCAGTAGGGACGCCATCTGTTGGTTAATTCTGTAACCAATTTCGGCCTACCTGTTTCAGGTTACGTGTACTGTACAGGGTTAATCATCACCACTAACCCCTTTCCAGATGGAGCCACGGCTTTGCCTACTCCTCTCTAAGGACAGGGCTTTACGAGAACTGCCCCGACCCGGATCGAACCTGGAACTAGCGCAGTACTTCAGCAGGGCTCCGCTGAAACCAGGATCAACCAACGGCCGGACTGTTGAACGACAGCCGCCTCAGTCTCAATGTAGGGTACATCAATTCTTCCCGCCTATGACAGGGCCGGGTATCTATTCTTGTCCCGCTGGAACTCATTGACGACCTAATCCTGAAACCCCATGCTTATTTATACTAGGACCATTTTCTTCATAGCGGCACTTTTCCTTCATCGTCGCTGGGGGAACAGCCCTTATACCTGAGAATTTTGCTGATCTACTTGTTCCATGCGATAGGGTACCGGCTTTTACTGCCCACTTGGATCTAAGGCGCACTAGAGGAACCTCTCTCGCCCGAATGAACCCAAACCATCTCGATCCAGTATTGAACTTGGAATCATTGGCGCAGTAGTCGAGCCCTCAACCCCTGCACCACTAAGGCGAGTCAATGTAGTGTATAGTGGGCCTGTCTGTCCTGGATCCCACATAGTTAATCATTCAGTTAATTGCCATTCTTATATACGCGTTCCCCGCACAGGGTACAGCGTTCCTGTCCCGTACCAGGTGGCCCCTTTACATCATTATTTACAGGCCTCTCTTGCCGCCAAGGGCCAATACTATTTATGGACCCAATCACTGGCATTTCAACCGTGAGGTGCAAGGTCAATAAGGAAAGGAGATTTATTCGTTGGTAGTTAGGCCCTTTCAACTACGATGGTTATTAGAGCCCCGCCCAGTGTACCCAAGCGGTCACCCATGTTGGTACTAGCTGAGGTTGAGTTACTTAACTGCAGTGATCAGACGAGAACTCGTTGTTTGTTTGTTGGTGTTTTAGGGTCCTTCAACTACAAGGTCATTAGAGCCCCGTCCACGGCATAGTTCTTATGCAGAGACTGCACAGACACTACACTAATGCGACGATTTTTGGGTATTAGCTGGACCCAGTTTCCCAAGCAGCCACCCATGTCAGTACTAACTGGGGTTGCACTGCTTAACTTCAGTAATCAGACGAGAACTGGTTTGTTTATTGTTTATTGGTGTTTTTAGGGCCCTTCAACTACAAGGTCATTAGAGCCCCGTCCACTGTGTAGTTCGGATGCAGAGACTGCACAGACACTACACTAATGCGACGATTTTTATGTATTAGCAGGACCCAGTTTTCCCAAGCAGCCACCCATGTCAGTACTAACTGGGGTTGCGCTGCTTAACTTCAGTGATCAGACGAGAACTGGTGTGTCCAACGCAAAACAGCCACTCGGAGGGAAGAGGAGGGTGATAATGATGCCGGGAGGGGGGGAGCTGAGGAGTAACAGGTCCCGTTGTCTCCCACAGGGCCTGTTGATTAGCCTATTAATTTCAAACATGATAAATGATCTTTCCCAATAAGGGACACAGGCACCAACATCAAAACACTTTCTATGGAAACCAAGCTCCGCCTACCGTCAGCAACTAGAATTAAAAAACGTTTTACTAAAGGTGGGGGAGGGGGGGACATTCATAAAATGCGATCGAAGGCAGGACAGACGTGTTCATGCATTCAAAACGAGAGCAATTTGACATTCCGTTTACTCAGGTTCAAAACACGACAGTTCTGTGAAGGGGGAAAAAAGGAAGCCTTGACAGGAACGTCACCGGAAATTTCGATCAGTTTATCCGCCGTCAAGAGGTCAACAAAATACGTGTCATTTGCCACTCATCGTGGGAGGGCGGTGGCCATCAATTGTCAAAATCACCACAGGAAGACAAGAAAGTCAATTGACAAATGAAAGATGGACGTTGTTGCCGCCGGTAAAAGGTGGTTGTCATACAGTCACAGAAAAAAAAACTCGTTAAATCTTCTTTCCGCCTCTCAGTTCACCCTACGCCCATCACTGACCACAACATTTGTCCAGGATAACTGACAGAACGCTATGCTTGGCCTACGACAGGACAGATATCGAGGGTGCTGACGATGAATAATGACATTTTCCACCGCTAGGGAAGAAGATAACGGAAGGTGAAGGGAAACAGGAAGGTGGTGAAATGGAAGGGCATACGGGGTTGAGATCATAAAAATTCCACAGTCAATAACCCGAAAAGGTCAACTGGACAATGGCAACGAACGCCTCTCAGCTCAATGAAATATAGCAACCTCTCGAATGCGAACACCGCCAGTGTCCAAGTTAGCAGTGTTTCCGGCTTAGAGAGGTCTCATTGCACACCATGGATGTCGGTGGGCGCAAAGCTGAAGCATTCATTGTTGAGAGATGTCCAAAACAAGGGGCGTCGAGGCACAGTGCCTCATTTTCCAGCCGACTACACTTTCCTAACACTTTTCCCCGCCCATGGTGGGAGCGGCGAGTTGCGTTGGACACACCAGTTCTCGTCTGATCACTGAAGTTAAGCAACGCACGCCCAGTTAGTACTGACATGGGTGGTCGCTCGGGAAAGCTGGGTACTGCTAATACCCAATAATCGTCGCATTAGTGTAGTGTCTGTGCAGTATATGCATTAGAACTATACAGTGGACGGGCCTCTAATGACCTCGTCGTTGACGGGACCTTAAACTCCAACAAACAATAACAACCCGCCCATGGTAGTGTCAGGTACCCATTTGTCCCATCGGAGTTGGTATCCATGAGCGAACTCCTGGACGGTATTTTGACGCAGCCCGCTGCCAGCCTATTGTTGTAACCCCTCACTTATATTACCAGGCGAATTCTTTTCGTAGGGGCACTGCCTGGGACCGAAAACAATGTGAACAACAAGACTTCTTGGCAGAGCTGGCGCGAGCTTTTGCGGGAACGGGTTCGAAAATATTTCGGCGGGGGTCTTTTGTAAGAAAATACATTTAAAATTTTGCGATATAGAGGCCCGCGCGCGGGGCCTTAGTAAACGTGAGGCCGGGTTCTGGCGAAAGTGGTGAACCAGGCTCGCACCCCACCACAAGCCTGGGCCAAACGAGAGGGGCTTATTGCGTTGGACACACCAGTTCTCGTCTGATCACTGAAGTTAAGCAACGCAACCCCAGTTAGCACTGATATGGGTGGCCACTTGGGAAGACTGGGTACTGCTAATACCCAAAAATCATTGCATTAATGTGGTGTCTGTGCAGTCTCTGCATTAGAACTACACGGTGGACGGGGCTCTAAGGGCCCTAAAACAAACCAAAACTGGCTCGCCGGCTCTGCCTCTTGGTATAAGGAACACTCCATATAACGGAACGAATTGTCCATCCCCTTCGCGTTCGTTATAACGAGAGTCTACAGGGGTCTACAGAAGGGTTGGCCAACTTTTGCGTACATAATATCTACAATTTATCTCAAAAATATGTCGTGATCGACTTGTTGTCATAGACATAGTCAAAGTGGGGAGAGGGAGGTTCTATACTGGACCCACCTCGGTCCAGTATCGAACCTAGAACCACTGACGGAGACCTAGAAACACTGAGCCACTACGTCACCGAGGCGAGTCTTAAGTCAACACATCGCAAGTAATCGACCAAAATTGGATTCGAGGTCGACTTATTGGCCACCCCTGGTCTACAGCAATAGGAGCTATTGCGCGTTGTCTAATTAAGCAACTCCTAACCCTTTTCCCGCCTATGGCAGGGTCGGGTACCCATCTTTTCCTTCTGAATGGACATAGGACGATATATTGGCATAGTTTTTTCTGCAGCAGGTTGCCGGCCAAAGCTGCACCCCTACGCTTATTTATCGTCGGTCTAGTGTTCGTTGGGGAATGCTACCCACGCCAGGGGGCGAGCTCCTACACCTGGAAATTTTGCCTCATCTACCCATTGCGTAGTAGACAGGGTTCTTTTACGTGCAAGTGCCATCGTACACCCACACGGGACCTCGGTTTTACTTCTCATCCGAAAGAAGACACACTCGCGGCCTCTCTCTCTCGCCCGAAAGAAGCCGACCCACCTCGGTCCGGTATCGAACCTAGAACTACTCCATTGTCTAATTAAGCTCGTGTAATTCGAGGCTGCAGCCCGACCCCAATAGTAAACGGGGCGATGAAAAAACGGTCCCTGAAAGGGGCGTTATCAAGGACTTCATGCTTAATCAATGCACCCCTGCCGTTGTCTTCTCCCTCGTAACAAAATTTATAGCCGAAAACAAAGCGAATTCATTGTTTTCGGCCTGCGTGTTATTTGCATACATTTCTGCGCCTCTGTCGAAAGAAGATCGAGCACTCAATTGCTTCATTCACATAATAAAAAGAACATCCGTAGTTAATCAAAGGGTTAACACGCACAGAACCCCTTCCCCCCCCCGTGTCCCGGCTTTTACCTGCCCTTTAGTATTATTGCCGTTTCAGTAACTGCCTTTCGACTAAATTCGTCCACCGGCAGATGGAAATTTGAACCCATTAGATCCCAGACTGAAACGGAGCTTGCCTCGGCAATTTAAATGGTAGTAGAGTTGACTCCCGAGGTTCAGATCACAGGTTCAATCCTGACACACAGTTGACGCTGGTTGTTTGTTGGTGTTTTAGGGCCCTTCAACGACAAGGTCATTAGAGCCCCGTCCACTGCGTAGTTCTAATGCAGAGACTGCACAGACACTACACTAATGTGACGATTTTTGGGTATTAGCAGTACCCAGTTTTCCCAAGCGGCCACCCATGTCAGTTCTAGCTGGGGTTGCGCTGCTTAACTTCAGTGATCAGACGAGAACTGGTGTGTCCAACGCAATTCGTCGCTCCCAGATGAGGCTGGCCTCCTAGTAATTTGCCGAAGCTAGCCAGAGGCGAGGTAAGCTCGTGTACCTGGAGATTTTTACCGTCCTACACGTAGATTCGCCACTTGGTAAACAGGGTCCTAAAAAAGGCACATAAATTAATGTACTACTCCTTTTTTCCGCCTACTGCAAGGTCGGGTAACCATTTTTGTCCCACTGGTACACATGAGTGATCTGTCAGACGGCAGTTTTACACAGCCGGCAGCTGATCCAAAGCTCTAACCCTGCTCTAATCCCTATGCCTAATGACTGCCGGCCTATTTGGATTCGAGGGCCACATTTCCTCCAATGACACCAGTTCCTATACCAGGAAACTTTGCCGTGCAAAAGTGGCATCATACACACCACACGGGACCACGGCTTGACTTCCCACCTCCCTGAAGGAGCACTGGGGCCTGTCATTCTCTTCGTCTGGTGAAGAAGTCAGCTCCAGTTTCGATCCTCGAACCATTGACGCAGTAGTTTAGCACGCTACCTCCGCACTACCGAGGTAGGTTCTTAATCACTAATTAATCGAAGAATTTCCTCGGGCCTGGTGACAGCTCTTGATGCCCCGGCCTGACTATTCTACACATCTACCCTAGGTGGGACACGGAGGTGAACCGTGGTGATTAGATAACCGGCAGGAACTAATGACGAACTCGTAAAACACCGTAGCGGGACGGAGTGAGACAACTGCAAATAAAAATCGCCCCAAGAGCCAAATGTGGCGCCTGACTTGAAATTCAAGAGAGCATCTTCGCTCAGCGTTGTCACCAGCCCATCCATCATGCTCCAGAAGAAGAGGACTATTTAAAATCCCTCCGGCTATACTACCCTGTCCCTTCAAGTCCTAAGGTCCCAAACAAGAATTCAAGTAAACAATATCAATCAAGCTATTATGCACAAATTAAGGGCCCACTGAAAGGGTGGAATAGAGGGTGCGGAGGAAGGCCCTATAGAATTCGAGTTAAACATGTGGTAAACACCCAGATAACGATCCTTTAAGAGTGTAAAAGGAAGGGGGGGGGCATAAAAAGAGTATCAAAATCCGAAAACACATGAATGACTACTTCCCGTACAGGCTCCGCCCCCACTCTGCCTGACCTCCAGTGAGTGAACGCGCGTGCGCACTTGCCGAAAAATGTCACAACTTGGGAGGTCGACACGCGACATCACAGCCCTTCAATCAACATCAAGAGGCTCGAGAGGAAGGACAACAATTGAAGACGGAAGTGGAAAAAGGATTCATCCCAAATGAGGACGTCCAACCGGGCTAGAAGGAGACTAAGGGGTAACGCCAAATACGAGTCCCGTCCCGTCCAATTTTCAAAGTGTCCCAAATGAAGATAAGAAAAACAACTATTCAAAAAAAGAGGAAAGGGAAAGGAAGGGGTGGAGAGGAGTCCTACTTAGAGGTAGCAGTACGACAGAAGAGGAACAAGTCACCCCCAAAATCTCCCTACACTCTTTTGTCCAGGACAGCCCTGGTATGAGGAGAAAGGGACACTCTAAACAAAACATCCGAATACTAAGACACTCTTGAAGCACAATCAGGAGGGGGTCATCCTACAGTCGTCGGAGAAAGGTGTCATCTCCACGAAAGGTAACATTTTTTTTTTTTTTTGGAGAAGGACACAGGAGAGAGGGGAAGGGTGCGGGAAGAAGAAAGATTCTTATCGAAATGTCTTTTTACCGTTAATGGCGGCTTTAACGTTTCTGTTTATTGCCAATCTACGTCAGCAATTCAATAGAAAATGTCTGTTTTGTCACTTCTTGAACTGCTCTTTTTTTGGATAACACCCTCTGTCTGTTCCCCTCACAGGTCGGCCCATTTCAAAACCTCTTCCTTTACAACTACAAAAGAAAAGGGGAGGGAAATTGACATAACGAAAGCGTTAAAAAGGACAGAGGGAGGACAGTTAACTGTAACTATCCGATTTGCAAAGACATTATCGCAAAGGCTTCTTTTTACCGATTTTCAATGAGGACAATAGGCAAGTGATCAAAGCCACAGTCCCAACAAAGGACCATCGCCCGGGTTGTGTTTTGACAGCCGTCAAAAGAGGAGACAAACCATGGCGACAGGCACAACCAGGAATAGGTTGAGAAATCTTCAAGAGACCCGCTTTACTTCCAGTAATGAAGGGCGGGTTGAATCCCTTTCAGGGTGTCACCCTCCTAAACCCGAAAACAAGGTCGTCATTGCGGCGATCATCCTAATCATCGCTAGCCCTTTTCTCCGCAATGGCAGGGTCGGTTACCCACCTTTTGTACTTCCAGGACACAAGGGCGATTTGTTGGATGGTATTCTTACGCAGCCGGCTGCCGACCTAAGCTGCAGCTCCTATTCTTATTTATTGTTGAATTAGTGCTTGTTTGGGGTACTCCCGGCGAGGCGAGTTCCTCTACCTGGGAAACTCGCCTGATCTACTCATTGCAAAGAGACCCGCCTCGGTGGCCCAATGTCACTAGCAAGTAAAGAATTCCCAGGCACAATTTCCAGGTGTAGAAGCTCGGTGGAGTGCTTCAGAGAACAGTAGGCAGACGATGTCAGGATACGGGGGTTGAAGCAGGATCGTCCATGTGTCCATCCACAGGGACAACGGCGGGTACCCAACCCTGAATTAGGAGGGTTTGGAAGGGCAACCATGGGTAGCCAACCCTGCCATTGGAGAGCCCCCTGCCCCTTTCACCTACAGAGTTAGTTGTGGTTGCCACTCGTTGTGTAGTGAAAGGGCCCCTGTTTTACTCTGCATCCGACGGAAGGCGAACTGGGGGTGGGCCTGCCTGTCCCTCTCACACCGAACCTGGAACCAATGACACAGTAATCGTGCACGCTCGCGCCATCGAGGCGGACCTCCCCTACACCTTAACCAGAACACTTCGTCTAGGAATCATAGGCGGCCTATGACCAGCACAATCTCTGCCATGTTGTTAATTAGTTTGTTAGTTTATTATGCCAACGGGTAGGGAAGTCGGCCAAGCAGCCATAACGGGCCGAACCCTGTGGCGACTGCGAGTGAGTGAGTGGGCAGAAGAGCAGTACCCATTGTTCCCAACCAACCACTCATGTCGGTTTGGTTTATTGGTCTTTTAGGGCTCTTCAACTACAAGGTCATTAGAGCCCCGTCGACTGTGTAGTTCTAATGCAGAGACTGCACAGACACTACACTAATGAAACGACTTTTTGGGTATTAGCAGTACCCAGTTTTCCCAAGCAGCCACCCATGTCAGTACCAACTGGGGTTGCGTTGCTTAACTACAGTGATCTGACGAGAACTGATGTGTCCAACAGAATTTAGTCCCTTTAAGCATCAGTGTGCGATAACTGTCCTGTTATCCACCAACTTTTAAGAAGCTCAAAGCTTACTTTTTTGTCGTTCCGTTGGTACTTTAGGGCAGTGGAGGACCAGTAGTGTTCGATGCCTGTGTGCAAGAACTTAGTTGGCGCCCCTATCTCCCCCTCCTAAATGAAAAAAAGGTGACTCCGGTCCTATCACTGGCTATGACAGATCAGGAGACCAGATCTAAAAAGCAAGTAGAGGACCCTGGGCGCCTTTAATATCCTGGTGCCTGTATGCTTGCACACATGTGCTGACACGCCTCTGCTTTAGGGCCCTTCAACTACAACGTCATTAGAGCTCCGTGCACTGCGCAGTTCTAATGCAGTCTGCACAGACGCTACGCTGTTACGACGATTAGGGTATTAGCAGTACCAAGTGTTCCCAAGCGGTGACCCATGCCAGTACTAGCTGGGGGTTGCGTTGCTTATCTTCAGTGATCAGACGAGAACTGGTGCGTCCAACGCAAAACAGCCGCTCTTCTCAAAGATGGCAGCGAAGGCCGGAGAGGAAGGGAGGTCGAGGGTGACAGCGGGAGGGACCGAGGGAAAGCGGCACGGTAACAATAGATGAAATATGTCACATAAGGGAATATTTTGCCCTGTCCACTGGCAGATAAGCTGACACTATCACCGTAATGTCCCTTATCAACTTCCGCCACCTACATCCCATGATGCAATGCAAAGGATTCACGGTCATCATCACTCGAGTTTAATTCACACGTTAATAACATAATTAAAAGGCCGAACTGGAACAGTGAATTTTCACAATCTAAATTATTTCAAATGCTTCATTCATTAACACAATGTCGAAATGACAAAACCAGGGGAGGGGAAACGGATTTGGCCCTCAATGAAATCGATTCGGTTAAAATAAAGAACTTATCGTATCGTCCTTCAAGGTTACACTTGATAATGGACATTCTTTCCCGATGCTAATAATTTACCGTGCGACCGACCCATTCGACGACAATGGAAAATTATCGTCACGGATGTCGTTTCCTAACCACAAAACTAGGTATTCCCTAACTACTGTCTATTCTTAATTAGGTAAAACCTCCATCACAGGGGCGGAAGCGCACTGCTTCAAGTTTCAAATATCTACTCACGTGTGGAGGAGTCACTGGTCTCACCTTTCCTTTTTCGTTTTGTTGGCGTTTTAGGGCCCTTCAACTAAAACGATCATTAGAGCCCCGTCCACTGCGTAGTTCTAATTGTTTGTCTGTTGGTGTTTTAGGGCCCTTCAACTACAAGGTCATTAGAGCCCCGTCCACAGCCTAGTTCTTATGCAGAGACTGCACAGACACAACACTAATGCGATGATTCTTGGGTATTAGCAGTACCCAGTTTTCCCAAGCGGCCACCCATGTCAGTGCTAGCTGGGGTTGCGCTGCTTAACTTCAGTGATCAGACGAGAACTGGTGTGTCCAACGCAATTCGCCGCTCCCCGCGTAGTTCTAAGGCAGAGACGGAACAGACACTACACTGTTGCGACAATCTTTGGATATTAGCACTACATAGTTTTCCCATTGTTTGTTGGTGTTTAAGGTCCCATCAACTACAAGGTCATTAGAGACCCGTCCACTGCATAGGTCTAATGCATAGACTGCACAGACACAACACTAATGCGATGATTCTTGGGTATTAGCAGTACCCAGTTTTCCCAAACGGCCACCCATGTTATTACTAGCTGGGGTTGCGTTGTTTAACTTCAGTGATGAGACGAGAACTGGTGTGTCCAAAGCAATAAACCGCTCCCTCTCACCTATCTTAATCTGGACACAGCAAAAGCAACACCTAGTCCTTTTCGCGCCCTCGGCAGGGGCGGGTGTACCCATCTTTGTGCCTCTCAATGGACACACGGGCGTCTATTGCACGATATTTTGACGCCGCTGGCTGTCGACCAAAGCTGCAACCCCTATGCGTATTTATAGTTGACCTACTGTTCGTTAGGGCACACCACCGATCTCCTACACCTTGGAAATTGGCCTCATCTACCCGTTGCATAATAGAGATGGTTCTTGTACGTGCAAACGACTCGGGGCTAAGATTTTAATTCCATTCCACCCGAAACCGCCCACAGCCTCGGTCCATTTGTTATTTCGCAGAGAACGGGGTGAGGACTAAGCCAAGCAGCCATAACAGGTCGAACCCTCAGTAGGCTGCTCGCGGGAGATGAGGAGGTAGGCATAGAGGCAGGCAGGAGAGGGGATATTTCCAGCACCCAACGTTCTTTACCAACCACCCATGCTGGTATTAACGTGGGCTTGCGCTGCTTAACTTCAGCGATCTCACTAGAACTGGTGTGTCCAACGCAACTTGGCTGCACCCTGCAATTGGATGAATCTAACTCCGATATGGACACAGGCCACCAAATTGAATTTTAGAGAATGTGAGGACCGCAGTTAAACAAAAGGTTCCTCAAAACTAACTTTAGTAAGTAAAGAAGAGGTTTGGTGCATACTCAGTTTGTTGTTTGTAGGTGTTTTAGGGCCCTTCAACTACGAGGCCATTAGAGCCCCGTCCACTGTGTAGTTCTGATGCAGAGGCTGCACAGACACTACAGTAATGTGAAGATTTTTGGATACTAGCGGTACCCAGTTCTCCAAAGTGGCCACTCCTGTTAGTACTAGCTGGGGTTGCGTTACTTAACTTCAGTGATCAGACAAGACCTGGTGTGTCCAAAGTAATAAGCCGCTCCCTACGGTTAGGAGGAAGAAGAGGAACAAAACAACATTCCAGGTACGTATATAGATAGACGTCCATCATGGAAATTGGTGGACAGCTCTAGGAAGAGGAGACACATTGCAGAACCAACATGTTATTTAAAGACATAGAAATACCAGAAAGGCCTTTCTACGGCGAACCTTTGATTATTTTCAACACACGTTACAACCTATAACAGTAACTAACCTTCGTCTGCCCTAATCTTAAAAAGAATTTTGTGAAGTTGTGGCCCACCGCATTCTATTGTCCGAAAGAAAAAAGACTAAAAATATTAATGAGTAGAGACAATATCCTCAACAATAATGGAGACAGATGGAAGACAAGAAAAATAATCAAATTTCCTTTAAATCTGGAAAATATTGCAGTTGAAGCACGACTGGCTCTGATAACCCTTATGTCATGCCCCGCACTCTACTCCTTTAACTGCCAAAATCTAGTGGTCAACGAAACATAATTTGCAAATAAAGAGCGACAGAGAGGGCAGGGGAGAGGGAGAGATTCATTTCAAATACATACCACGTAGAAAAATACTTGTAACAACTTACTGACTTTTTAGACATAAAACGGAGGAATTTAAGAGATGTCGGGGTGTCTATGGGTTGCTTTTTCAATTCACCTGCCGGTTCTGTCTCTCGGGTTGCTTTCTTGCTACCTCTCTCTTTTTTCTGTCTCTCCTGAAAAATTTAGCAACTGTTTTTTCATACTCTTTGTGTGTGTGCAATAAGATATAGTAAAGAAAAAAAAATAATGACGAATGTCACAGAATGTTGACCTCTCTAAAGTATATAACTTTTTTTACTCCTGTCTTCAACAAGAAAATAAATTTGGCTTCTGTCGTTGTCGTTTCAAAATGCTTTGTTGTTGATGGTGGTAGGTTTATCTAATATTTTTTTTTCTCTCTACTCTTCCTCATATAATTTCAAAACATTTGAAAAAAATGCGGAATTTATTTTGTCATTGAAGTTAGACACAACTATTTATCATTAACGTCACAGTCGGGGTTTTTTTTCGCCTCCTGATTAAGGTCGCAATGCTTATTCGGTACATATGCATTTCTTTATATAAACAAATTTGACGAAACTGATATTACTCCTCTAAACCCTTTACATATCCTCTCATAATGTCAACCATAATAACAACACTCCCCCTCCAAATGTCACTCAAATGAAATGCACTTTTTTGAGACCCACACTGTATAACTTCAGTGCTCATAGCTTGTTGCTTCTTGAGCGACATCTAGGATCAGATGAGGGAGTTAACTACAACAACTCCGTATCCTAGCAACAGTAGCACGTAGCCGACGGATAAAAAATTAGGTACGCCATCTAGTAATGATTCAAAGAAGCTCAATTCTATTCGCCATTTTGCTGATTTAGGGATCAAAATGTCAGTTTGTTGATATTCAAAAATTAATTGATATAATTGTCGATATGGTCAGAATTATGAACCCGCAACATTACAACTTAAAGACAAAGACTTTAAGGTGGCCATACACGATCGGTGCATTTTGACTTGGTCTAAAGTGACCAGATTTTCCATAGGGCAAAGCGGGACGGGGGGCTTTTGGCGAGTGCCCCAACTAGGGTTGGTGAGAAATGCGTACCTACTGTAACATATCTTGAATGAGTGTCCAACCACCACAGGATGCATCATCATCAACATAGCCTTATCCCGCCTGCGGCAGGGCCTGGTCTGCGGGTTCTGGCCCTCCACCACACACGCTCCCACGTCTGCTTCGGTCTCCCCCTGCCCCGGGTGCTTCCGACCACCCGCATTCCTGAAATGGAACTAACGAGCTCCTCTCCTCTTCTCATTACGTGTCCATACCACCTCAACCTATTTTCCCTCATTTTTTTCGTCGATGTCTACCACTCCCAGACTATCTCTAATATAGGCCTACTCATTCCTAATTCTATCAGCTCTCGACACCCCACTCATGTACCGCAGCATCCGCATCTTAGCTACTTGCATTCTGGCGAATTCTGGCATCTTAGCTACTTGCACTCTGATCCATATAGCATAGCTGGCCTAACCACTGCCCTACCGAACTTCCCTTTTAACTTGATTGGGGCCCTCCTATCACACAGGACTCCGCTTCCCTGTCTCCACTTCAATCATCCCCCATTGATCCTACGGGTCTTGTTTGTTGTTTGTTTTGGTGTTTAAGGTCCCGTCAACTACAAGGTCATTAGAGACCCGTCCATTGCTTAGTTCTAGTGCATAGACTGCACAGACACTACACTAATGCGACGATTTTGGGGTATTAGCAGTACCCAGCTTTCCCAAGCGATCACCCATGTCAGTACTAACTGGGCTTGCGTTGCTTAACTTCAGTGATCAGACGAGAACTGGTGTGTCCAACGCAACTCGCCGCTCATCCTACGGGTCACAGGACGTGTCCAGCACAGGATGCGTGATGTTTTAATTTGATGCCGACGATGATCAGTTGCCAACCTAGAAGGATCATTCTCTGTGGGTGCTCTACACATATTTCATTGACGAGTGAATGCTTCTGAGAAGTTGCCGAAAAAGTGGGACAAACGGGCGTCCCGCCGGGGCAGGAGAGGGGCGGCGGGACATGCAGTCTGAAATCGGGACTGTCCCGCCTAAATCGGGACGTCTGGTCACCCAACTTGGTCTAAATTGGAGGGCCATTGACGACCGCATCAATCCACGCTAGTTCCAGATTGCATTATGCCACCAATTATACAGAGCCGGCGTCATACCTCAAAGTGTCTGGTCGGATAAGTAGAGGTGCGACACCGGCGCTAAGAAACGCGGGGCCCGAAGCAATGATTAGGTACAGGGCTTTCTCCAAAAATGTTTATGAAAAATAGCACCATTTAGATAATTGTCAACTTATATACCCACTGTAATCTCTTAAAGCAGAGGTTCCTAAAGTGTGGGCCTACTCTTTTTGCATATTTTGCCAAAGGGTCGCTCGCTAGCTGCATACCATACACCCGGGCACAAAATATCACGGGTACAGAATTGCCCCAACGAACAGTAGGTTAGCAGTTTGCAGCTTTGGTCAGCAGCTGGCTGGGTAAAAATGCCGTCCAATAAATTGCAGATGTGTCCATTCTGAGGGGCAAAGATGGTTATTTTTTCTGTTGTTGTTTTATGGCCCATCAACTAAAAGGTCATTAGAGCCCCGTCCCCAGCATAATCCTAGTGCAGACACTGCACAGACACTACACTAATGCGACGATTAGGTCCTATTGGGTGTTAGCAGTACCCATTTTCCTAAGCAGCCACCCATCTTGGTACTTGCCGGGGTTGCTTTGCTTAACTTCAGTCATCGGACGAGAACTGGTGTGTCCAACGCTATAAGCCGCTCACGCAAGGATGATACCCGACCCTGCCATAAAGAGGAAAAGGAGTAGTCGTTGCTAAGCTGCTGCTGCTGCACTTCGCATTTGCCACAGACAGGGTTACTAGAGGAGGCCATACTTTCTGACTCTAGGTCTGATTTTATACTGAAAGGAGTTGGATCTGGGATCGCGCGCGCGGCGAGGCCAGCAGGCTTCCCAACTCCAATCGGCGCGGGGATTTCCCCACAGACACGGTAAGGCCGAGCCTAGGCTCGGTGTCTTGGATTTTGGAGTGGACGAAAATCTAATCGGGCCTGCCGATTGACAACATTGAGTTGCCCCACCACACACGGTGAGTTTCGGATCGGCGCAGGGCCATATGGCCTGTTGGGTCGATCGTGTGCGGAGGATAAGAAGCCTTTGCCTTCCACAAATAATGTGCGTAGTCAAGCAATACGAGGCCTTATGAGTGCTTGCGACATCATCATCATACTTTTATCCCGTCTGTGGCAGGGTC
>JAAFCE010004209.1:19746517-19770441 GCA_013389805.1 Trigoniulus corallinus | reverse complement strand
GTCTGGAACCCGCAGGAAATATTGGTTGAGTTATCTGTGGGGGGGATGCCGGCCTATCCCACTTATGAATGCTTGCGACATTATTCAATAATAAAGATAATGCATGTCGACTATGGTGGTCCACAGTTTGTCATATAATGGTGTATAGACGACGAGAAGAAGTATAGTACTGATTATCCGGTATTAAATTAGCATCTACTATTTCAAGTCTCGCAACAAGTCATGTAATAGACCCCCAGCTCCATCCTCCTCCTCAAAGTCAGTAGCACACACACATTACAAAAAAGAATATGCTGTATTATGACAACAGACATTATTTTACTCCCCACACACTCACAAAGAGAAATTGTCTGTTTTTGCATAACCAGCCGTCAGCGTAAAACATATGTAGTCAACCAACATGTCTCTTTAAATCATTAAGGTAAAAATGGAGATATCTATAGAGAAAATTATTTTGACACAATTTATATTGTCCACATGTCTCGAGAAACGTGTACTATTTTACAAATGATTCAACATTTTTAAGTGGAAATTCCTTCTCCTTGTAACTACGTCGATACATTTCCAATAATGAAAAACAAAACATGAAAAAGTGCAGGAGGACATAAGAGACATCCAAAAAAAAAAGAAGCAAAAATTAAGAAACTATTTAGTTAGAAACAATCCAGTGAGAAAGAAATTGAGGAGTATCAAGCAGAGAAAGGCCTAAACGATATATCATCATCATCATCCCCTCATCCCGCCTGTGGCAGGGTCGGGTCTACCGGTCCACTGAACACAGTGGCGTACCGAGGCAGGCCGAAGGTATTCTGCGCCCTCTGGCACCCGCTAAGCGCATTTTTGCTGTACATTTTTGAGCCCCTGCCTTCTGCGCCCGGGGACATCTGTCCCCCCTTGCCCCCCTAGTTACGCCTCTGACTGAACATGCTCTGACTGGGGGCACCCCAGCCGGGCGTCTGGAGCCCACAGGAAATATTGGCTGAATTCTGTGGGGGGATGCCGGCCTACCCCACTGCTCCAACACCGCATTACACAACCAAAATAGACATTTTTGGCAGGTAAATTAACGCTTTGTTAGTTATATTGCATGGTGTCTGACCTTTTGCACAATAACTACAATGCAACAGGAGTCAGGCTCATGCCCAAAGGCCTAAACGATAGTACAGCAGCATAAAAAAGGGAGGACTAAAGATAAACATGAAGAAGACAGAGTATTTAGCTTTCAAACAGGAAGGATATGAAAATAATGGTGGCGTACTCTCTGGGGCCGAGCTGGTGACAAACGTGCAAGAGGTAAAGTGCTTAGGGTCAGTGTTTCAAGGCAACGGGAAGATACATTCGGAAGTGACCCATACACTCAATGGAGGATGGTTGCGGTGGAGACAGGCAAGCGGAATCCTGCGTGATAGGAGGGTCCCAATCAAGTTGAAAAAGAAGTTTTACAGGGCAGTGTTTAGGCCAGCTATATTATATGGACCAGAGTGTTGGGCAGTAAGGAAGAACCACGTCATTAGAATGCAAGTAGCCAAGATGCGAAAGCTGCGTTTCATGAGTGGGGTGTCAAGAACTGATAGAATTAGGAATGAGTAGGCCCCCTATATTAGAGTTAGCCTTGGGGGTGGAGGACATCGCGGAAAAAAATTATGGAGAGTAAATTGAGGTGGTATGGACACATAATCCGAATAGGGAAGGAGGAGCTTGTTAGGTCCATTACAGGAATGCAAGTGGTTGGAAGCACCCGGGTAGTCAGTGGTGGGCCAGTGGCGTTCGGCGCTTGTGCGCACGAACTTAGTTGGCGCCTCTATCTTCCCCTCCCGAATGAAAAAGGTCAACAATAACTGGTATATGCCACACATTTGTCACAGCATCACTTAGGAATGGTGACTTCGTTCCTATCACTGGCTATGGCAGATCAGGGGGCCGGTTCTAATTGTTGTTGTTGTTTGTTGGTGTTTAAGGTCCCGTCAAATACAAGGTCATTAGAAACCCGCCCATTGCATAGTTCTAATGCACAGACTGCACAGACACTACACTAATGCGACGATTATTGAGTATTAGCAGTACCCAGCTTTCCCGAGCGACCACCCATGTCAGTACTAACTGGGCTTGCGTTGCTTAACTTCAGTGATCAGATGAGAACTGGTGTGTCCAACGCAACTCGCCGCTCGGGGCCGGTTCTAAGAACGAAGTGGAGGGTCGGGGCGCTTTTAATAGCCTAGCGCCTGTGTGCATTGCACACTGTGCTGGCACGCGTGTGTGTAGGGTTGACCAAAACAGACGTGGGAGCAGGTTGTCCTTAAGGAAATGGTAGTGTGTGGGGTGGACGGGGACCTGGTGGGAAATAGGTGGGAGTGGAGGGCTAGAATCCGTAGACCCGACCCTCCCACAGGCGGGATAAGGGTATGATGCTGATGATATGAAACAATAACTAATCTGTTGAAAACAAAAAAAGACAAAAAGAAAAACGTCAATACAAAGAGAACAAGTCGCGAACCCATCACTATTGCTGCTACCACCTCAACCATGTAAATAACTTTACAACCTCTTTTTTTCTTAACCAGTCTTTGTTACAGAAAAACAGTTTTGAATCCGCCCACTCATTACACGCATTTCACTTGGCGCTGGCCTAAGGCAAGACCACCAACGTTGAATCGCACCTTTCCATTTGCCCCGCATAGATCCCTGACCAGTAACCTTCCCAACAACAACCCCGCCGTGTTCCCCTAATTTAAAGTCAAACGAGCGACCGTACCTGCATAAGGCAACATTCACTAGAAGCTTATCACACAGTCGGAATTCTAGATGGGACCAACTACTATCCACCTCTGCCTCCTTTGCAAAACAAAACAACAATTATGTAACCTCCAACCCCTGCCGTCTGCAAGTCATGTGCAGGAAAAAGGTCGGTAAAGAATAAGTAATAGCAAACCGACACATAAGCAGATGGAAATCGAAAAACACGATTTCCCCTTTAGTTGACCACGTGTCATCCCAAACATGGAAAACTTACTGTAAACGCATCCTCAGAGCTCACAAGCTGCTGGAAACTGGAGCATAGAGTTCATTCTACAACCAATTGCAAGGATGCAGTAACTGAAGCCTGTGGCAATGTTGAAATCACGCCTATAGAAAGAAAAATGATCAGGATAGGAGTAACAAGCAACTGACCGTGGTTGGCTCTCCATGGATCTCTTATCTTCCACGGTCTTAACCATTGGTTTTTTTTACAGGATTCTAGTCCAGTACTTGTCACATACCTTGTAATAATTTCTTAGGTGGGCGTTGTTCCTGCCAAATTCGTATTATTTTATTGTGAACTACGAAATGGCCAGTCATTTCTTTAGCGAATGACTCCTGGTTGAATGGAATCCACTTATGTAAAAGCCCAAGGGGAAGTGACATTGAATTACGAAAAACGAAGGTGTTATAAACATAAATACCTAAATACTGGCTGGATATGTTTTTCATGATGATGGGGGTTTCGGTAGTGACCAAATTAAAGTTGTGTCAAAGGGTGCCATTGCCATGCATCCTTACATTTGGAGCCTTATCCTTACTTTAACCACGTCCTTATCAGCCGATCCCTATAAGCCTCGACAGTCTACTCTGGATGACGGTTTGGGGTAAACGCTGTTTCGATGTTTTGAGCATAGTGTACACATGCATATCAACATATAATCAAAGCTAGACGAATTCAAACTGATTAGTATCAATTAAATCAGACGTTAGGATCAAAAAATTAATCTTTTAGAACCGAACTTACCTTTCTCTATCATCAAAACGGCAGACGAATCCATGTCTCAAAATTGAATTTAGAATGAAACTAATAAGATGTCAGTCTTCACACACAAACTATATGACACATCAATTAAAAAAAACAGGCGACTTTAATGCCATACTTGTTGTTATGTAAGGAATTTTAAATATTAAGATGGTCAAAATATGGGTTACAAACTTACTTTTCTCAGTTTGAAAAAAGGTGGCAGTCTTCTTCTTCTTCTTCTTCTTCTTCCGGAACAACGCGAGCGCTGCCATCTAGGAGCCAAATATAGAAACTATATAGTGTTCCCAAAAATTAAGTTTATTAGAATGTGTTGATCCCCTCACGCGCGGATCCAGGGTAGGGTTTTTGGGGTTGCAACCCCCCATGCACATATAAAGTTATGCGTATAACATATGCGAGGTTTAGCCCCCCCCCCCCCCCGACGAAAATCCTGGATCCCTTCTTGGTGGTGCAGTGGGTAGCGTGCTCAATAACGGCATTAGAGGTTCTAGGTTTGATATTGGACCGAGGTGAGTTGACTTCTTTCGGGAGAGAGAGATAGAGAGGCCCTAATTGCGCCTTCCTTCGGATGAGAGGTAAAACCATGATCCCATGTGGTGTACGACGGCATTTGCACGTTAGAGCAGTGGTTCTCAATCTTTTTGAAGTCGGGGAACACTAAACTGACATTTTACTAGCACGGAACACTTACAATTCAACATAAACTTTAAAGCAGGTTGTACACCTTCTACACTTGGTATTTACTACATCATCATCATCATACCCTTATCCCGCCTGTGGCAGGGTTGGGTCTGCTGGTTCTAGCCCTCCACTCTCGTCTGTCTCTCCCCCAGTTCCCCGTCCACCCCACACACTGTCACATGCTTACGGACAACCTGTTCCCACATCTGCTTTGGTCTCCCCCTGCCCCTGGTGTTACCGACCACCTGCATTCCTGGAATTAACCTAACGAGCTCCTCTTCCCCTCTTCGCCTGACGTGTCCATACCACCTCAGCCTATTCTCCCTCATTTTTTCGGCGATGTCCACCACCCCAGGTTACCTCTAATAAGCTCATTCCTAATTCTGTCCTCATTTCCCAGCACTCTGATCCATATAGCATAACTGGTCTAACCACTGTCCTGTAGAAAGTCCCTTTCAACTAGATTGGGATCCTCCTATCACACAGGTCTCCGCTAGCCTGTCTCCACTTCAGTGACCTCCTCCCCATTGATTCTGCGGGTCACATCCGAGTATCTCTCCATTGCTTTATTTGCGCATTAAATTTTTTTGCGGAACACGAAGTCGTTTCACGGAACACGCTTTGAGAACCACTGCGTTAGAGAACCTTCTCTACTACGCGACAGGTAGATGAGGCAAAATTTTCGGGTATCGGAGCTCGCCCCCCCTCTGCATTGGGGGAATTCCCCAACGAACAGCAGACCGACAATAAATAAGCATGGGGGTTGGAGCTTTGGCCTGCAACCGGCTGCGGAAAAGCGCTGTTCAATATATCACCCTTGCATCCATTCAGACGGGGCAAGTTGGGTACCCGATCCTGCAAAAGGCGGGAAAAGGGTTAGGGGTTGCTTTTATTATTAGTGTGTGTTGCTTTTTTTTTCATTTTACCGAAGTAATGGGTGGGGTGCTGAAGGAAAGGGTTGAAACTGTTTTGCATCAAAGGCATTAATTTGCGAGAAGTCGCTTGACGTTGTGATTTAAAATATAGTTTTGACTTTGGAAATGCCCTGCAGACTTTTCAATGTCTGGTATTTAGAGGAGAAGGAGGATTGGCCCAGTTGGGGGTAAACAAAACATAAATTTCTCGTAATTACAACAGTTGGAGACTCAACACGTACTTCATTAGACATATTAAAAATTATGGCGACAAGCTACAAAAGGGCAATCTTGGTAATGACCAACAATAACGCAAGACTATCTGAACAGTAAAATACTTCTTTCACACACCCCCTCTCCATGGCGTGTGACAAATTTTAGAGCAAGATTTTATTTGCAGATTATAGTTCACTTTTACACTACCTACAATACCTACCATCTCAGCTATAATTCTTTTTAGTGCCTTTTAAATAAATTAGGTATCATACAAGGAGTGCATGCCAAAGGAATCTTACTAATGAAATACTAGGTCCTATTTTTTGTCCATAAAAGCAACAAAGTGGCAACTTTCAGCCCGGAAAACGATTTTCAAAACACTTTTTGAATCTCTTTAATTCAATTTAGGACTATTTAACTCTTGTAATCCTTGTAAACAAGAGGTTGTTGTTGTTATTGTTGTTTGTTGGTGTTTGTTGGTGTTTTAGGGCCCTTCAACTACAAAGGTCATTAGAGCCCCGTCCACAGCATAGTTCTTGTGCAGAAAGTGCACAGACACCACACTAATGCGACGATTTTTGGGTATTAGCAGTACCCAGTTTACCCAAGCGGCCACCCATGTCAGTACTAGCTGGGGTTGCGCTGCTTAACTTCAGTGATCAAACGAGTACTGGTGTGTCCAACGCAATTAGCCGCTCCCCTAAACAAGAAGTAAACGATTCAAAGTGTGGCATCAAGCAGTAATAACATTTGAAATCCAATGACTATTTCGATAAGTTGATGGGTCAGTTAAACCCACCCTTTGGTGTGAATTCGTGGAATGCCACCTGCATACTTGATCATATCAATGGAATACTTTCCAGTAATTTCTCGCCAAACGCCTACTAGACATTATATAACAATCTATTACCTCATACTACAAGCCTTAACCAGGGGAGGAGAATTTCAAAAAAAAAAGTGCGCCCCAAACACTTTTAAATATTTCGAATCTCTTAGCATAAATCTAGCTAGAAATTACAATAGGTCCTCTACTACCCTTAGAAAATGTCCTTTCTTCAGTGGTTTAGCCAATTGCAGATTGGACTGGCAGTATAGAAAAGGGAACAGGCAGTGGTGGACCGGTAGTGTTCGGCGCCTGTGTGCAAGAACTTAGTTGGCGCCCCTATCTCCCCCTTCCGAATGAAAAAGGTCTCAACAATAATAACTGGTATATGCCACACATTTGTCACAGCATCACCTAGGAATGGTGGCTTTGTTCCTATCACTGGCTATGGCAGATCAGGGGGCCGGTTCTAAGAAGCAAGTAGAGGGTCGGGGCGCTTTTAATAGCCTGGCGCCTGTGCACATTGCACATTGTGCTGGCACGCCTCTGGGAATAGTGTATCAGTTGAAATTTGAGGCACATAGGGGAGAGCAATTGCTGCATTGCTTCCCCTTCCCTGACTTGGACCAATGATTTCGGAGCCTTAGAAGCCTAATTTGAAAAACCAGTCAAATAAATTGAAAATACCACAGAAATTTGGCACGTACAAGTGTTTTACAAGAGCGCTTTTGTTTACCTTTCTCTTGGAGTGCACCACATGTGAACAACGTCACCTACGAAGTCTATTGTGAACCAAACTGTCTGCTGTCTGTTTGACGACGCGTATGACTGACCTTCTACGTTCAATCCAGTTTACATCAATCCGTCAATATGGCCATTACATGTTAAATCTTTTATCAATTGGATCGCAGAATTGGATTAAACTGATGCCAGATTGAACGTGTAAGGTCCGTCTATCAGTTCTAAACTCAATTGATGTCTATTTTTGCCTTTCGGAAGGGGGGGGGGGACCTTGCCAAGTTACCCTACATTTAGTGCATAATACAACCCAAGATTTCGGCAAGAATTTTATGTTGAAGGGCCTTTCTAGTCATAGTGGCTAGAAAAGACGGCATTCATGACCACCAAAGTACCTGGTTCTATGCTGGATCGAGGTGGTTCGATTTTTATCGTATCGTTTATGCTTTAGGGCCCTTTAACTACAACAGCCATTAGAGACCCAACCACTGCGTAGTTCTAACGCAGTCTCCACAGACACTACGCCGTTATAACGATTTTGGCATTAGTAGTACATACCCGGTGTTCCTAAGCAGTCACCCATGCAAGTGCTATCTGCGACCCTCTGACATCCCGCATCCGTTATTAATACAATGAGGGTAGAGACCTTGGTTCACACGGTAGACTGGCCATCCCCCCAACACAACCCGTCCAATACTCCTGTGAGTTCCAGACACCTGGCTGGGGTGCCACCGGTCTTAGCCGTCTCACCCTTTACGGGGCAATACTTAAACGTTTGGAATGTGAAGACCATAGTAGATAAAGCGAAGAGTAGTAGTGTGGCCCCTTTCTGCAAGAGAGGATGCGAGCTGGTTACGGGCATTACAGGGACGCAGGTTATTTAAGGCGCCCGGGGCAGGGGAAGACCGAAGCAGACGTAGGAACAGGTTGTCCGTAAAGGCATGGCAGTGTGTGGGGTGGACGGAGACCTGGTGGGAGACGGACGGGAGTGCTAGGACACAGACCCAACTCTGCCACAGGCGGGATAAGGGTATGATGATGATGCAAATGTGATCCGCGGCCGAAATGACTTAGAGGTGAAGTTAACAAGTCTCAATATTATGAAATTTAGTTGAAAAGCGATGTATTTCTGAATTTGAAAGCGTGTTCCGACTTGCAGTAGACACAGACCCCATTGTCATCCGAGTTCAAATTTAAAAACAAAAACCGGATTACAACTACAGTTATAGTATTTATATCATTAACAGATTTTACATTTACCAGTGCTCTTTATATGACATTTGAGCTACAAGTCAATTGCCACTTCTTCCCTTAAGAAAAATTCAACAAAACCGTCAAATAATGCCAAACTCTTACAACATTTAGTGGAACGAACTTTAGCTGCAATGGAAGTCGACCACAAATAATTTCCTTAAAATAAATAAAATCATTACAACGCAGTTTAAAGCTAAGATTTTAAGGGAGGACGGCAGAGGCAAAGATAAAACTTTAAGAGACACTCCGAAGAAAAAAAAACAATGAAGAGGAAAAATATAAACTATTTGTAAAAAAAATTAAATAATTTAATATAATGAAGAAATAATCTACAAATGTACATTACACACTCCAGGTGTCATCAGCATAAGCAGAGAGCAGTAAACATTGTGACTCAAAGCAACCAAGTACTGTCCCTGAAATATTCTGGTTTTTTGTAACAAATAGGACAACTTGATCATCAACAGGGTAATAATCAAACTTCAACACTTATTTAATGCATGCAGAAAGAAAAATGGACCTAAAAATCTTTTTCTCAATAAACAAAAACATGACAATACTAAGAGAAATCCAAAAACGATTGTGATCATACCGGGGGCCCATATCGGTAACCTTCCCTCTAAGCAGCGGCGGCCTTAGGGGGTAGCGAACAGGGCAATCGCCCGGGGCCTCGCGAAGCCTCGAGGGCCTCGCAAAGACCTGCCGCCCGGAGTCTCGCAATGGGTAAGGCCGCCACTGCCTCTAAGTAAATAAACTAAATGAAAGAAGCACAAGTAAAGACACTTGTGTAGTTTAGCAGGTACAGCACACTTTAACGCGTACTACAAAGTGTGTACTTAAAAGTATGCTACCGCATTTCTTGAAGTGTGCTTGAAAGTGTACAAATACCAAGTGTACCATGTTATACAGCGAAGTGATACAAGATATTGTTAGCAAAGTAATAAAAGTCCAGAAACGGACAGTGATAAAAATAAGGGGAAAGTTGGGTTAAGGGGGGAAACGCTGGATTAATTATTCGCTGCGATTCAACGATGGGTTAATTAGTAATAAAATTAAAAATCATTAATAAAACGGACAGCGATCAAAATACCGTAGTCATGGCAATACAAATGGTTAAAAATTCCGAAGCTGCAAATTAGAACGCTATTACTTTCCATCGACGTAGAATGTTTTATCGTTATTTTCCGCAACGTTTCACCGCTATTTTTATCACTGTCCGTTGTTATTAAATTTGTATTACTTTGATGACAATTTCTTGTATGAATTTGCTGTATAACATGGTACAATTGGTATTTGTAAATTTTCAAGCACACTTTGTAGTATCCTTTTAAAGCGTTAAAGTGGGCTGTACCCGCTAAACTACAGAAGTGCCCGAGTAAATACTTACACCTCTTCCAAATGTTTCATTAATCTACAAATAAATGCATGGACAAAATTAAATAAAAACACTGGTTAAAAAACAAACGATGACAGAAAGCAAGAGACAACAACTTTTCTCAGATCGAATTCCAAAACCAAAATGGCGTTGCCGCCAAAACTACAACGCCACCTAGCGAGAAGTAATCGCAGCGAAAAGAACAGGGAACGAAAAAAAAAATTTAGGAACTTCCAACAACGTATAGGTTTAGCAATGAAATCTAAACTTCAATCCTCGAAAAATGAGCCTAAAAATGAAATCACTCAATCGAAGACTTAATAAAATAAATAAGTGGGTAAACTAAGGACCCTAAAACTTTATATATAAAAGATATAAAAATAGGACCGAAAAGAAGGTATGCATGAAGGACATGGGACGAAGAAAATGAATGCTAATGAAAACTCAGACAAACGACAGAAATACAGGTTCGCCAACTATTTTTCCATTTTTAAATAATTATTATAATACTGGAATGAAATCACAAGTATTTTAACAGGCGGAAGAGAACCCGTACAACGGCGTCTGTACTTTTTAATACTACAATCTTAAGTGGACATAAGCAGAACCTTGGCCGGCGAGTTTTCAGGTTTTTTTGTTCTTACAATTCTAAGGGACATGCATCCAGTTTTACCATGAGAGCACATTATATTTAAACGACGCTAGTTGGAGGGGAATGGCTATGCTCGTTTTAATTCGTGGCTGATAAAAATTTGAGATGATCGCTGCACAACAACATCTACAACTCGTATGTACGAGATAGAAAAAAATAAGATGGGGGGTAGGAATTAAAACTGTAATAATATAAATTAAATGAGACACATTCATGTATAAATAGCGAAACAGGTGGTCCCTTTTAAAGCTTTTCTATTCATTTGCCATTGGCCATCTTCATTTTTATGTATTTGGCTACTAATTTCATTGGTCTCTGCTGCCACTCTTCCAACACCGGCTTGGGTTGACTGATTTGATCACCGTTCATTCGATTTAGCAACGTGACACAAATCACTGCACCTATGAGAGTAAAAAACGAGATTATTCACCCACCCTTAAACTATATCCAAGATACCACGACTAGCCTTCTATACATCATCATCCCCCTTTGTCCCACCTGTAATACCGCATTTACACCTTCGCGAATAAGACGAGGCGAGACTTTCGTCGAAATGTTCGCATTCATACTTTGGATGAAGAATGACTTCACACATTCGCCGAATGTCTCGTCAGATGGTCATTCTCCAATCACCTCGTCGCTAGCGCCCTTTGACTCGTATTGTCTTGCCAGCTAGTCATTCTCAAATCGCCTCAGGTCACTCGTGCCCTTTGACTCGTGTGATACCGCATTTACACATTCGCGAATACGACGAGGCGAGTGGCGAGGCGAGCATGTTCGACGAATGGTTCGCCTCGCCATTCGTGGCGCTCGTGTTGGAAGCGGTTTTTTTTTTTTACACGAGTCAAAGGGCGCGAGTATTTACGTCTCAACAGTAAAGCCCGCTTCACAACAACATCGGGAACGAGAACGGCAACGGCCGGGAAAGTTAAAAAAAATTCAACTTTGCCGTTAAACGTAAGCCGTTGGACCAATAGGAGCGCACCTCCACCACATGACGTACCCGTTGCCTCTCCCCTCTGCACAAAATAGGTTGCCGTTCCCGTTGGGAAGCCCGCTTAAGCTACGCTCTTTAGTTTCCTCATCTCTACCTCTAGGCCCCTTTTAATGAAATTTAGACCTTCCTGCACTTCCTCTTTGGAATTATTATTGCTCCTTTTAAAGACGATAGAAAAAAAAACAGCCCTGCAATGTCTCTTACCTCTGATGCCGGCATGAGTGCACAGAGCTGCAAAAGCTAACGACTCCATTTCCATGTTGATCACTCCAGCATCTTTGATACGTTTTAAGAAGTCTAGTTTGTCTTTTTCTGTATACTCGCAGAAAGCACCATCCAGTCGGCCCTGACCTTCGTAGAAGTCGTAAGTGCACATTGTTTTGCCAGAAAGCGTTTCATAACCATCTTCTTCCACGTTGCTGATCGACTTCAATTCTTCACACAACCTTTTATCAAGAATCGATGGACGGCGTTGTAATTTACCGAGCACAGGCTGAGAATTAAGAAAGGCCCCTTTTATAATAAATCACAAAGAAACTGCGTACGATCACGGCCTGAACCCTTAAAGTGACTTACCAACTCTAAGAAAGGATTGAGTAGGCCGTCCACAGCAGTTTCCGTGATAATGAGATTACCCCCTTCCACACCTAAAAGAAATTAAAAAAATATAAAAACACCATTACATCGATTTTTCCAGTCCAGGTTCCACTTTGGCAGAGTTCCACCAAATCAACACAGAACCGATGCTAGGGGGTCTTCAGCGTCCGCCTTCAAATCTGAAATATGCGCCCCGTTCCATACTTCGAATCCGCACCACCCTTTTCTCCCGCCTATGGCAGGGGCGGGTTGAACATTGTCCCACTGGGATGCAGAGGGACACACCCTCTTGTGTATTGTGTAGACACACCCGTTCTCGCCTGATCACTGGTTAAGTTACTAGCATGTGTGACTGGTTGGGAACTGCTTGGGTACTTGGCTAATATGCTAATCGTTTTAACACCGTAGTATCTGGGCAGAATCTGCATTAGAACTGTGCAGAGGACGGGGCTCTAATGACCATTTTAATTCAAGGGTCCTAAGACACCAAACAACAACCTATTGCGACAAGCGATTTGGACGTTAGTTTCCCCCAGGAGTTAACCTCTAAGCTGCACTCGCCCGAGTTCAGTCTTTGAAGGCCCGCTTTCATCGGCCCTGCCAAACTAAGTTATCAGAGTCACTTACCGATTCCACCACAGGTTCCAATACGGAAGAAAATCGGATCCCTTACTTTGGCATGATACATCAACTTTATAACTTCATGAAGCATAATTGAAACCGATGGGATACCCATACCATGCTAAAATTTCAATCACAAAATTAATTTTAAATACGAGAGGCAAAAGTAACCATCATATGAAGGCGGTACTTACGCTAACTGACAAAACGGGTCCAACTTTAAACATCGAATAACGATAAGAGTGTCGACTGATGTCCTGCAGAGCTGTGCCTGTGGGCAATTTCTGTCCCAGTTCATTCATGATGTAATGAGCAAAACCTTCCATGCGATTTGGCGTCCCACCCATGCACACAAACTAATGAAAATCAAAATTCCAACGTCAGTACATTAATGGCATTAGACCAACGGTCCATTGGTGGACCTTAAAGACCTCTAGGCGAGCCGCCCTGGTTGAGGAGGGGATGTAAATAGAAAGCCAGTCAACCAAAGCAACTACAATGAATATGAACGTCACACGTCTAGGGATAAAGTCGAAGAGGGGAGAAGGCTCGTCAGGCCCATAAGGGGAATGCAGGTGGTTGGAAGCACCCGGGGGCATGGGAAAACTAAAGCTGAAGGAGCAGGTTTACGTAAGGATATGGTAGGTGAGGTGGACGGGTATCGACCAGCGGGACTAGAACCCACAGACGGCATCAGGGTATGATGATTAGGAATATTCGTCACCTAATGCGGACATCACAAGTCATTTGGTGAGGGCAACTCATAAAGTGTGACGCTGGTGTTCAAGTTTCTCACTGGAATTTCCCTGTTCCTTACTACGTTCTTGCTTAAGTTCATTTAGCTTGCTTTCTGTAATAAAGTGCGAGTTCCTCTGATGTCTTCAGAAGACCTCACAAGCTGATTTCAATGTGAAGGCCGAAACTGAATCTCCGTCCACTTACATTTACCCCCGTCCGTGAATTTTCATAAGCCACAAGGTAATTATGGCATGGCCCGACCTACCTACCTTTACATCTCCAAACATCTCTTGCAGATCATGGCTGCCAGTTCCCAAAGTGAAATGATACAAAATGTCCTCTGGCATCTCTTTGATATGGGGATTACGGAGTTTGACTGCCCCATCAGCTTTCCTGTAACACAAAAAATGTAAAAGGAGATTTTAATAACCATTAATTACAATTCTATGTTATACAATCGGATATGACCAGCGGGATCCATGTACGGCGGATGAAGAGGTCCTGCGAGATCGGAAGGCCCCAATCAAGCTAAAAGGAAAGTTCTACAGGGCAGCGGTTAGGTCGGTTATGCTATATGTATCATAGGGTAGGGCAGGGAGTTAAACAGTCCTGCAAATACTGAGAATAGCACAGACGCGCATGCTGCAGAGAATGGTGTTAATGGCAGGATTACGTTGTTGTTTTTGTTGTTTGTTGGTGTTTAAGGTCCCGTCAACTACGAGGTCATTAGAGACCCGTCCACTGCGTAGTTCTAATGCATTGACTGCATCGACGCTACACCAATGCGACGATTATTGGGTATTAGCAGTACCCAGCTTTCCCGAGCGACCACCCATGTCAGTACTAACTGGGCTTGCGTTGCTTAACTTCAGTGATCAGACGAGAACTGGTGTGTGCAACGCAACTCGCCACTCCCCAGGATTAGGTACGAGTATATCGGGGTACATCGGGCGGGAGGCACTGGGAGGCAGGAGGTCCGTAACGGGGGAAGCAGGTTACAGGAAGCTTCCAGGGCAGAGGCAGATTGAAGCAGAGTCGAGAGCAGGTTGTACGACGGGATGTTAGTGCGAGGAGTGGATTGAGACCTGCCGTGAGTGTAGGACCAGACCCCGCAGACCCAACCCTAAGATTATTATTATAATTACAGTTCTACGTTTGACAGAACTGGTAAATGTAAAGCAATGCTTCAACATATTTCATTATGACACCATTGATCAGACAAGAACCTTTTAATTTACGATGCCCTTCTGTGGTCCATATCAAATGAGTATCCTAAAGGACCTAGCTGTTCTTTATCGATTTCAGTTGTAATAAGAGAAAACGAAAAATCGATGAACTTCAAAAATGTCAACAGACTACTGCGCAGAAGTCGGTCGAGTGGAACCACTTTGTCCAAGATCACAAGACACTACCAAGTTTTTCGATATACCCCTGACATTTCGATACCAGAATCTCGCCCTCTCGGAAAAAAAAAATTACTTCAAAATTGCTAGTCCCCCGAGTTATATTTCCACCCAATCTCGGAAAAAAAGCCAGTTATAATGCACTGCCAATAGGGAACCAGCTAGTTCTGAAGCCCAAGAAACACACTACAGTTTACTTCTACGTATTAATAGACAGCCAGTATAAAAAAAATATACTCAAGTTATCAATGTAAATTCTTATTTTATGGGGGAGGAGGTTCGATTCCTCGGCAAGCAACCTCCATCTACGACGACATACACTGCACGATTCGCCGTGCAAGTAAATAAACGAAGTAAATACGCCATCTTAGCCGCTTTCCTCCACGTCGACAATCGATTGCCCTTCAAACGACCGTTGTCTTGGCAACGACACACCCCCACGAAACCCACCTCCAGCGAGCGAACACGTGACGCTTGGCACGGTTGCAACATCACGTGATGTCTGACTGATGACGCATTATACCCGATCGATAACCTGTCATCCCTTGCGTCAAAAAAAGCAACGGCAAAACAATTGCAAAAGAGAGAATACAAACTGAATTTTGTTTTTTTAAGTTCATCTCATTACATAGTAATCATATTAGTTATTCGTATCATTTCAAATTCGACGAACAGTATAAAGAACGAGATACAAAAACGGCAACAGCGAAACAAATTCTATTCAGTGGGCGATATGGCATTCAACAACCAACCTCCCGCCGGTTATAAATTACTCTTCATTTACATTTTAAAATTATTTTTACCTCCTAAGACAATTCAGCACCGAACTATTCGCAAACATTTCTTCTCAATTCAAACCATTTCTTCCTTCCCCCGTCCTCCCTACTTTAAATAGACATTACCAAAGAAGAAAAATGTGTTATGGTTACCTGGTTTCCGTTTCTACGCCATCTTCGTAAGCAGGAAATATAAAATCTTCAGAGTTGGCAGGCATCACGTATAAAAATTCAAATTCGTATCAAAAATAACCTCTGAGGAATGTAATAAATATCGCGACTAAAATATTTAGAGAAAATACAAAATCTTCTATAATATGTACACAAGATGTCGTCGTACGCCAAAGCGAATGTTCTATACAGTAAAAAGAATTCTCCGAAGTGTTTCAATTAAAAGACTAGTAATATTCGATTGGAGTTGGACACGCGAGAGTAGTGTTGACGAAATTAATAAATATTATTATCACTAAATGAAAACGCTTTCGATTAGTTTTTCTTTTCTTGTATGAAATTCAAGCGTATACTACACGTTCGTTATCACAAATTATTCGGTCGAATATCTGACTTTGAGCCGCTCGCACACCTCTCTTTATTCGAACGAGAAGGGACGAGATCACGGCCGCGCCTCCTCTTCTGATTGGTCCATTCTGGTGGGTTGATCACAGCAATGGGAGCTAATCGAACGCGCCTACATTCCATTCGTGACGTCAAAGCGAGTGAGTCGAACGAAGAAAAAGACGCCAAGTCATCGCATTAAAAATTCCACTTTTTTGTTTTCCTCATTTTGATTTCAAACAGTTGCCATCGAAATGAGGTTGTTCACAAGAAACACCATGCAATCGAGGGAGTGGAAAAAAAACGACGAAATTCCAGAGACATTCAATTTTAAAAGAATGACACGTCACAGCTAAGTACAACTCGACAGACAGTATACGTGAGTGGCTACACGATTTCCCCAGGTAAACATGACCTAGAAAAAAAAAAGTACACCTCTCTTTCCGTCTGCCGGACCCATGGTCAAAAAAAGATCTTAAGGGGTATGTGACCTTTTCTCATTATCGGACAGTAACCTTTTCTATTTTTTAAATATGTGACTGACCGTCTCGCCATCCAACCCGGCCTGTGTCAAACTACGCATTGAAATTCGTAACGTTAAGACCCGGTGCAGACTCCTCGTCATCGTAAATTACGGCATGGGATAAATTAGTTGCAATGGGAGAGTGCACACATACCTCCGGCGCCGTTGCGGCTCCGCATACGGCACCGCACACGCACATCCCATCGCGTAGTACCTCTTGGCCTATTGAGTGCTGCACGGATCATCGTCATTGTCTCCCCCCTCTCCCGCCTGGGCCAGGGTCGGTTGTTGTTGTTGTTTGTTGGTGTTTTAGGGCCCTTCAACTACAAGGCCATTACAGCCCCGTCCAAAGCATAGTTCTTATGCAGAGACTGCACAGACACTACGCTAATGCGACGATTTTTGGGTATTAGCAGTACCCAGTTTTCCCAAGCGGCCACCCATGTCAGTACTTGCGGGAGTTGCGCTGCTTAACTTCAGTGATCAGACGAGAACTGGCGTGTCCAACGCAACTCGCCGCTCCCGGGGCAAGGTCGGGTCTGCGGGTTCTAATCCTCTACTCCCACCAAGCCCACCTCCACCCCGCACACCACCACCTGCTCCCACGTCCATTTTGGTCTCCCTCTACCTCTGGTGCCCCCAATTACCTGCAGTCCCGCAATGGACCTAATAAGCTCTTCCTCTCCCCTCCTCATGACATGCCCATACCACCGCAAACGATTCTATTGAGTGCTGCACACACCCGTCCATATCGGAAGTGCAGTTTCTTTGTTATGCAATTTCGTAGGCAAGAAGTGCCCACCTGTAAAGCCCAGCGCAAAATGAGACACAGTCTCCGCAGGTGACGCAGGGTGACACTATAAGTTTCTGTGGCTCACATGATAGTGTGTACATGCGCATGTTAAGTCGCAGTATGACGTGACTCAGTGCCTGCGCCACGTGACCCTGCGGAGCGCAGTGACAATGCCGCAGTTTCCTGCGTGAAGATGGCGTGACAATAACAAAAAGCGGTGCGAAGCAGAGAAGTTCTCTTGTTATTTGATGCAAGTATGGTGAAAGACTGCCATTTAATGCGCGGTGATTGCCTGCTAGCAGAATTTCGCAGGGCTGCTACACCCTACATCACCTGCGTCACCCTGCGTCTCATTTTGCGCCTTGCCTTTAGAGTTGCCAAATAATGTACTGGCGACATTTCACCGCATGTGTGCATTGGATTGTTGCGTCGTCAGTCGTCACTGGGGCACCCGCAAGAGCAAAAATCGGATGTGAGCACTGGGCCTTACAAGTACGTGCTCCGCCATTGTCGTCTATAAGGATGCTGACGTCATTTTACCAAAACACTTGTTTTTCCACATTTCATTTCTCACGTCTTCATTTTTGTTAAAATAAAAATTATCTTTAATACATGTCAGTTAAATAATTCTTGAAATTTCCAGGATGTCCCACCCTGACTGATGAAATAATTATACGTTATCTTGAAGGGTTACTAAATGATGCCTATCAATCTCATAATTCAACACCATGACGTGTCTCCAGTAGCATGACGACAGTTTCAGTTCCGATTTCATTTTAACCCCTTGATAAAACTACTGTATCTGTGACCCTCCGCCCTGACTGCTCTTGATGACCTCGTTTTGATGGCCCGTAACGGCTGCTCGTTGCGCAGTAGACAGGCAAGGGGGTCTCCGTCTGCCATTACAATTGTCTGCTGTCTCGCAAGGTGCATGATATCGCCTCATTCCTTTTATTTATTCTTCCCCCCGCCCCCCTCCCCAAATAATTGAATTTCAAGGAAGAATGAGTTAACAAGGGCATTTTTGAAGGACAGAAAGCAGTAAGAATAATAATGGCGTCGCATCTCTATTATAGTCAAAAAAAAAATCGTGTCTATTCGTAACCCAAACTACAATCAAATAACAACTTCAAATCAAATTCGACCTACTTCTGCCGATTGCATCTCATTTCTACAGACTGAAATCCAAATCCCATCTGCATGCAATAAGGCCCTGAGCAGACCAGGGTGCTCCACCCTAGGCCCGTTCCCTCACACACATTTCAATCAAAGGCTTTCCATTGATGAAGATTCGAACCCTCATCAGGTGGCATCACCGTATCTACTTTCATTATCGCTAGCCGTTTTCCTGCTCGTGTCAGGGTTACGTACCCGGACGAAAAACTACACGGTATCTTCGGGGAGCGGTTGCATTGCGTTGGGCACACCAGTTCTCGTCTGATCACTGAAGTTAAGGAAAGCAACTCCAGCTAGTACTAGCATGGGTCACCGCTTGGGAACACTGGGTACTGCTAATACCCCAAAATCGTCGTAACAGTGTAGTGTCTACGCAGACTCTGTATTAGACCTACGCAGTGGATGGGGCTCTAATAACTATTGTAGTTAAAGGGCCCTATAACACCAACGAAACAAATATACACCGCATTTTCAACACTGCCGGTTGCTGAACCAATGCCGTAAACGGGACTAGTCGGCGAAAAGCACAATCGTAGGAAAAAAATCTACTCGCCTAGGCGGGGATCGAGCCTGCAGCCACGAACGCACGAGAAACCAGAGACTTATTTTTCTGTAGTTGTCTTTCCAATTTTCTGTAAATGGAGTGGAGACATGTTATTCAAATAGCCAGGGGCCGGTGCTACGCCCTTACTTCGCCCACGTGTTCCCGTTGCATGGAGACAAATGGATACTCAACTCAGTCATAGGCGGATGAAACGCAACGCGCATTTTTGGCCTTTAAACTAACCCGATAAAAAAACGCAGCCACCTCAGCCAGGATCGAACCTGAACCAGATTCAAGCACGGTACAGAACAGCAAAGGAGGTTCATTGACTGGAATCCGCTTCTGCGACGCAGTGTAAAGAGGTGGGGACCACTGCCTCAATGCATTGGCCAGTGCGCCTTCCGTTCCGGACGTGAAGTAAAGTCAGTAAAGAACCCTTTCAACACGAAATCAGAAATAGGTATAATGCGCCATATTGTCAGTGTGTAGGACCTAGCCCCTAGCTTTGATGAAGGAAAATTGTCCCAACGAATGAAAATAGGCATTAGGTTTGCAACCGGCAGCAGGAAAATACCAGTCCAATGGATAGCTCATGTGTCCAATTTCTTCGTTTCGTTGGTGTTTTAGGGCCCTTCAACTACAGCGGTCATTCGAGCCCTGTCTACTGCGTAGTTCTAGTACAGAGTCTGCACAGACACTGCAGTATTGTTAGGACAATTTGGGTGTTCCCAAGCAGCCACCCAGACAAGAACTGGTGTGTCCAGCGCAATATACTATAGCTGCTCCTCCATCTGTCCAAATGGGCACCCGACTTTGCCACAGGCGGAAAATGGGGTTAGTGACGATGTGGAATTTATAAAGGAGGCCTTGTCGGAGTTGCCACAATAAAACCGGTAAATATTACACTTCCATTTAATTTCTTGGTAACCTTGTTTTGAGCTTCATTCCTTAAAAGATAATTTGCCGATAGGATGGGAGTTAAGGGGTTATCTTTTAAGACATTAAAGTGTATGGCAAAGGTAAATAAATATTTATCCCGCTCCCTATTTTTTACCTGTTGAATTTGTGAGTAAAGGTACTTGCCATACTGCATATACTTGCACCTGAGTTTCCAAGGCCAATCCAAAATTATTAATAGGAAAAAAAAACTGGTAAGTATAATAAAGGAGTATTAAAGATGATGATTTTAATGGACCGCACCCCTTCAAACTTGCCGATCATTGTGTGACGTCATTTTCCAGAACCAAGCCTACGTGAGAAATTGAAATAAAAACCATTTAGCAACATTCGGGAAAAATTAAGGCGGAACTGACGCAATCCTCCACTTAAAAAATGCGAATTAACTTTTTGGTTGGTAGGTTTTACTACCTCTCCTGCAGCCCACCTCCAGTCATCGGTGGACAGCAGCAAAAGTGTCTCCTAACCCTTTTCCAGCCTATGGCCTGGGTCGGGTACCCATCTTGTCCCTCTGAATGGACACAAGGGCGATCTACACTGCCCTATCAAAAGCCATGGACAGTTCGGTCACAGATGTCGGGCGTTCTGCAGAAGTACGCAATCGACGTTCCAACACGTCCCACAGATGTTCGATGGGGTTCACATCGGGACTCTGTGCAGGCCAGTCAAGTTCTCGAACCCCCATTTCATCAAACCATGTGCCTACAGCCCGTGCTTTTATGGCAAGGTGCGTTATCGTGCTGAAACAGAAAAGGGCCATTGCCAAAGTGCTGCCAGAGAGACGGGAGTGCTGCATTGTCCAGAATGTCCAGGTAACGCTCTGCGTTTAGATGTCCGTCCACAGAAACGATTTCACCCAACCCATACAATGAGAAGCACCCCCACACCATCACTGACCCTCTGCCGAACTGCACCGTGGGCACAACACAGCTTGGCAGGTAATGTTCGCCATACCCAAACCCGTCCATCCGATTGCCAGATGGTGTAGCGGGACTCATCACTCCATTCAACCATTCGCCATTGATCCAGAGTCCAATGTCGTCGCTCTTTGCACCATTGCAAACTCCTTGCTGCGTTGCTGGTGCTGATATGAGGCTTGTGAGCTGCCGCTCTGCCATAAAAACCCAATGCATGCAGTTCTCTGCGAACAGTCAGGGTGCTCACAGTTGTTCCCGTCGACTCTATGAATGATCTTGTCAGTTCATCAAGCGATGTGTGACGGTTTGCAGTGACCAGTTTATGAAGAACTCTTTAGTCTCTAGCCGACATGATCTTGGGTCTTCCAGTCCTAGGTGGAACATTTGTGGTGCCTTTCTCTTCCCAGGCCCGGATGACGTTGCGAACAGTCGATTTTGGGATGTTTAGGAGGGTTGACGTCTCCCTAACAGTTTTGTCTGCGAGATGGCACCCGACAATTGTACCTCTTTGGAAGTCTGAAAGCTCTTTTCTTTGAGACATTCTTTCAGCATTCACGGAAGTATCATCTCATAATAGTGTACTCTCTGTTATATAGTGCTGGGAGGAATGCCACCTATGATATTGCAAAGGAATGCCACATTTTCATGCAAATAAGGGTTGTCCCATGGCTTTTGATAGGGTAGTGTATTGGACAGTGTTTTTCCACAGCCGGCTGCCGGTCAACACTGCAACCTCTATGCTAATTTATTGTCGGTCTGCTGTTCGTTGGACGGGTAGGGGCATTCCACCGACGCCAGGAGGTGAACCCCTCCACCTGAAAGGGGAGCGGTTTACTGCGCTGTACACACCAGTTTTCGTTGGATCACGGAAGTTAAGCAACGCAACCCCAGCTAGTACTGACATGGGTGACCGCTTGGGAAAACTGGGTACCGTAGTGTCTGTGCAGTGTCTGCACAGTGTCTGCAGTGTCTGCATTAAACTACTCAGAGGACGGGGCTCTAATGACCTTGCAGTTGAAGGGCTCTAATGACCTTGCAGTTGAAGGGCTCTAATGACGTTGCAGTTGAAGAACCCTAAAACACCAACGAACTAACTCCTACACCTGGAAATTTTTGCGTCATCTACCTGTTGCATAGGACCTGTCTCGGTGGCGATGTGAATTTCATTCATTGGAAATGCGGCCAGCGTCAATTTTGCGTGTTGGAAGTGCAGCCCGCCTCAAATTTCCTCGTTGGAAATACGGCCAGGGCAAATTTTACTTGTTTTTGAAATGAGATCGATTCTGCCTCGGTGGCGCAGTGGGTAGCGTGCTTGGTAACGCTGCGTCAGTGGCGCTAGGTTCGATACTAGACCGAGGTGGGTTGGCTTCTTTTTGGCGAAACAGATGACCCGAGTGCGCCTTCCTTAGGCTGAGAAGTAAAACCGAGGTCCCGTGTGGCGTACAATAGCATTTAAAAGTCATACCCCCCCCCCCCCCCCCCGCCGGTGGAGCGCCCCAACGAGTTGCAGCTTTGGTCTGCAACCTTGTGCGGAAAAACACTCCGATATAATACCCTTGTTTCCATTCAGTGGGACAAGATGGTACCCGACCCTGCCATAGGTGGGAGGAGGGTTAGAAGTTGCTTTTGCTTTGAAGTGAGATCGCAACCTTGTCTAAACGAGACCAAATAAAGGAAATAAGGGTGTGAGAGGTCATCATCTCATTGCTAGGTCCACGGGGGGAAAAGAGGCCAACATTATTGTGCATCCAAGGATATTAATTCTAATCAATACCTCACACGGATTTGAACTACCCTAATTTTACTGAAGTCTAAAAACCAAGTCCCAAATCACAGCCTTCGCCCTTTACCATTTTTCTATCCCACTTCCCTACTTTGCTACCATTCAAGTGCTACATTTCATGAGTTCCTTACGATATTGCTTAATCACTATTACGCTTTCCACCTGCATCTCCACCTCTACTAATTACTAATTTTTAGCCTTCACCTGTTAAAGGTAAGATTACAAAAGATTGCACTGTCTAATCAATAAATCGATTTTCGTCGCTTTTTTTTCGCCCTCCATATCAGATGTTTAAAAATTCCATTAATCGACGTCCCAAATTCTTCTCTGCCTTCAGTTGGCCAAGAAACAAAAAAAACGAAGCCACTAACGCTTTCCTAGCCTATGGTAGGGTCGGGTACCGATTTTTGTCTCACTGGGACACACGGGCGATCTGCTGGACGGCATTTTTATGCAGCTGGCTGCAGCTTATGCTGCAATCTCCATGCTTATTCATCTTTGGCCTACTGTTCTGGACCTGTCTTGGTGGCGGAATAGGTAGCGTGCACGATTTACTGGTTCCAGGTGCGATTCTGGATCGAGGTGGGTTGGCTTTTTTCGGGCGAGGGAGAAGCCACAAGTGCGCTTCCCTTCCGATGAGAAATAAAACCGAGGTCCCGTGTGGTGTACGATGGCATTTGCACATAAACCCCCTCTACTATGCAATGGGTACATACGGCAAAATTCCCAGGTGTAGGAGCTCGTTCCCCTTGGCGTCGGCGGAGTGTCCCAACGAACCGCAGACCGACGATAAATAAGCACAGGGATTGCAGCTTTGGTCGGCAGCCGGCTGAGGAAAAAACCTTCCAATTTATTGTATCTATCACCCTTTGTGCTCATTCAGAGGGACCAGACTGGTATCCGACCCTGTCAGAGGCGGGAAACGGGTTAGGAGTAGGTTTTGTTGCTACTGTTCGTTAGGGCACTACACCGAAGCTAGGGAGAGATGAAATCCTACACCTGTGAGTTTTGATGATCTACTATCTACCTGTAGACAGGCTTCTTTTCCGCCCAGTGTCTGTGTCTCCGTCTGCCTGTCTCTCTGTCTCCGTCTGCCTGTCTCTCTGT
>JAAFCE010004209.1:19732610-19746507 GCA_013389805.1 Trigoniulus corallinus | reverse complement strand
TCTGTCTCCGTCTGCCTGTCTCTCTGTCTCCGTCTGCCTGTCTCTCTCTCTCTAACACGCTACCTCTGCACCAGGGTTGCATTTAGTAAAGAGGGGAATTACTAATTTGAAAAAGTTGCTGACAAGTAAATAATTGTTGTAATTATGTGTCCTTGACTCGTTCTCATCACGAGTCATTTCAAATTATACTTGACTTAATCATGCACCACAAATGTCAGTCTCAAGATACAAAGGGTTAACAATATTGTAGCCGACATCAAGGTCCCATCAACTGAAATGATCCCGCTTGTCATTTAGAGGCCAAATATTTAAAACTATTTCGGATATTAGGGCAGGAAGGAGGGGAGTGAAATAAGCTTCATGATTTTTCGTTTCAGTTTTTCAAAGATCGCGCACAAGGCCTACACGAGGTCAGTTCCCATCAAATTCACAACACGCGTGAAGGTTACTTATACCTCTTTAAAATTCGGGACAGACATGAGTCCATTTGCTCGCCCACTAACCTCTCATAGTCCATGCCAGAAATCCCCATTATCGTTGGACACACCCTTCTTCTCTGATCAATGAAGTTGAGCAACGAGACCCCAGCTAGTACTAGCATGAGTGTCATGGGCTAATATCCCAAAAATTAGCGTAACAGCGTAGTGTCTGTGCAGACTCTGCATTATAACTACGCAGTGGACGGTATTTTAACGCAGCCGGCTGCCAACCTAATGCTGCAACCTCTATTTATCGTCAGCCTTTGTCTTTCTTCGTTGGGGTACTTCTCCTGAACCCGCGACACCGGCGGGGGTTCAAGCTCCTACACCTGAGTGCACCGAATTACATGTTACTTCATGTAATTAGGAGTTTTCAAGGGTAGGAGTAGACAGTCACAGGTTTGAGAAGGGCGAGATGATGATTTAGGGTGGGAGTGACATCATACACACCACACGGCGCGGCGCCACGGATTAACTTCCAATCCGAAGGGAGGAATCCACGGATTAACTTCCACCTCCACCAGAATCCACGAACCAATGAACCACACCAACGGTGCCCCATCGTAGTGGGATGAATACCATTAATAATGAGTACAGTAGAACTTTGGTATATCGAAATTCTGCCTATATCGAAGTTTAAGCACCGGTCCCGCCAATTAATCAATACGAAAGATGCCCTGATATATCGAAACTCGTTTATATCGAAGGTGATTTTCAGCCCCTCTGATCAGAAGCCTATATACTGGACCCACCTCGGTCCAGTATCGAACCTAGAACCACTGACACAGACCTAGAAATACTGAACCATAGGTCACCGAGGCTGGTCTTAAGTCAACACATCGCGAGTGATCGACCAAAATTGGCTTTCCGATCGACCGGTCGATCGCGGTCGACTTGTTGGCCACCCCTGATGTAGACCAAGGTCTTCAAACTTTGTCGACTCACGAAACGCTTAGAACTAAAAGGTTTTTTTTTATCTCGCCACTGCAATTGAATTGGCAGCCCACACATGAAGCCTCTGATGTACAAATGTACCCATCTGGTTGGAAGTGTGTCCCTGGCTGAGTATAAGGTGAGAAAGGATCATACGTATAAATTGAGGGAGATAAGGGCACAGACAGACGCATACTACTGGTCTTTTTTGACAAGGACCATTTGGCAATTGAATACCTTTCGAGAGGTTAAAGTGGAGGGCTTCCTGAAAGGAAAGGCCACCATTGCAAGTATTGTAGGGGGACACAACAATTATAATTTAGGGTTTTAGGAATTTTACGGAATCATTTGTAGAAATGAGCGTTAATCTCTCCACTGCCAAATAAGGCTGCTTGCAGTGCAGTGAATTAGAATAGAACTTCTTTATGTTGTGATCTTATTGTTTTTTAACCTTCCGTCCACAAGGTGGGGTCTCAGCTTACCCCAGACCTATAAAATTGTATCTGTACGTGTACCACTTTCTCTCATCTTAATCAAGCTCTGAGTACCTGTTCTCCAATGTCTTCTTTACTTAAGTACTGAAGTGGACAGGTCAATAGGTAATTAGCATATTTTATTTCCAATTTTGGTGAAAGGGACAGCTCTGGGGTCATTCCTGATCCCATCTTGTGATGTATGTAGCATTTTGATGGCACCTCTTCAAAACACTTTTTCTTTATCTATTCTCAGTAATAGTCAGCATTACCCCTGTACTCATGGGGGTTTAGCCTAATGGACTTCAATATGTTTAATTTGATGTCCTTATTCTGAATACATTTCAGCCGTGAAAGCCAAAAACTTTTTTTTGGGGGGGGTCATAACAGACCCCCACCTTGCAATAAAGCAAAAGCAACTCCTAACCCTTTTCCCGCCTATGGCAGGGTCGGGTACCCATTTGTCCCTCTGAATGGACACAGGGAGATATATTGGGCATAGTTTTTTCTGCAGCCGGTTGCCGGCCAAAGCTGCACCCCTACGCTTATTTATCGTCGGTCTAGTGTTCGTTGGGGAATGCTACCGACGCCAGGGGGCGAGCTCCTACACCTGGAAAGTTTGCCTCATCTACCCGTTGCGCAGTAGAAAGGGTTCTTTTACGTGCAAGCGCCATCGTACACCCACACGGGACCTCGGTTTTATTTCTCATCCGAAAGAAGGCACACTCGCGGCTTCTCTCTCGCCCGAAAGAAACCGACCCACCACGGTCCAGTGTCGAACCTAGAACTACTGGCGTAGTTGCCGAGAGTTGCGTTGTTGCGTTAGACCCCCACCTTGCAATGTGTGTCCAAAATCGCCACCTTGTAGACGGAAGGGTAATAACCAACCTCTGAGTACCTGTTGTCCCATGTTTACTTATCTGGGGAAGTTGGCAGCTTTCCTAAGTAATTAGCATATTTTATTTCTGGTTAAGCAACATACCCAAGTTAGTACCAACATGAGTGGCTGGTTGGAAACACTGGGTACTGAAGCAGACGTGGGAGCAGGATGTCCGTAAGGATATGGTAGTGCCTGGGGTGGACGGGGACCTTGTGGGATATAGGCAGGAGTGGAGGACTAGAACCCGCAGACCCAATCCTGCCATAGGTGGAATAAGGGTATGGTGATGAAACGGCCTTAGGCTAACCACGGGGTCATTCTTGGCTCTTTCCGGTCATCAACAAATACAGAATGACGCACGTAAGGTAGGACATCCCCTTCGCTTTTCGTCCGTGTCGGATGGCGCACTGGGAGCCTGTCACTCTCGCCCGAAACAAACCAAACCATAGGCGGACTCGTTCTCCCCTTTGATAAAAAAAAATCAATTCTGCTCCAGCCTCAGCCTATAACCCCTCCCTGGTGGCGCAAAGGCAGCGTCCTCGATTACAGCGTCAGTGGTTCTAGGGTCTATAATGGATTGAGATGGGTTAGCTTCTTTCTGGCGAAAGAGAGGCCCCTAGTGTGCCTTCCGTCGGATGAGAAGTAAAGTCGAGGTCCCGTGTGGAGTACAACGTCATTTCTGCACGTAAAGGACCTCTCTCTAATGGCGTCGATGGGTGCCCCACCGCGTTAACTATAGTGCTCGCCACGAAAGATGACACATGGGAGGTAGAAGGTAAGAAAGTTCACTACAAAAATTAGGGGGTTTGAAAAAGGTCAAATGGCAGGCTCCATTCATTAATGACAAGTACAACTTCAATGTTTTCCCTATTTTTCGAAGAGGACTCATCCTTTGCCTCTCACCAATGTGTCAACTTTCGTGGCGAGCACTATAGTTCTTTGTCTCATCACTGAAGTTAAGCAACACAACCCCAGCTAGCACTATGCATGGGTGACAGTTTGGCAACACTGGATGCTGCTAATAATACCCACAAATCGTAACAGCGTAGTGGCTTTTGTTGTTTGTTTGTTGGTGTTTAAGGTCCCATCAACTACAAGGTCATTAGAGACCCAGCGTAGTGGCTGTGCAGACGCTGCATTAGAACTACGCAGTGGACCAGGCTCTAATGACCGTAGTAGTTGAGGGGCCCTAAAACACCATCGAAAATAAGCATAGGAGTTACAGCTTTGGTTTGTTTGTTGGAGTTTAAGGTCCCATCAACTACAAGGTCATTAGAGACCCGTCCATTGCATAGTTCTAATGCATAGACTGCACAGACACTACACTAATGCGACGATTATTGGGTATTAGCAGTACCCAGCTTTCCGGAGTGACCACCCATGTCAGTACTAACTGGGCTTGCGTTGCTTAACTTCAGTGATCAGACGAAAACTGGTGTGCCCAACGCAACTCGCCGCTCCCCTACAGCTTTGGTCGACCTCCGGTTGCGTCAAAATACCGTCCAATAGATCACCCATTTGTCCATTGAGAGGGGCATAGATGGATGCCCGACCCTGCCATAGGCGGCAAAAGGGTTAGTGGTTGATTTTGCTCCAGCCTCAAGTTATCTTAAAATACCTGCACGTACACACCAGTTCTACTTTAGAAGATAACCTTCGTGTGACCTTTTGTGCCAGACAAACAATGCCTTCAAAGAGAAATGAATTTCACCAATAGGGAGCACTGTATTAAACCACACCTGCCCACCTGTTTTAGACAAACACATCAGTGCATTTTTACCTCTAAGTAAACACTCTCCCGTCCACTTATTAACTCACCACAACGCATGCTCCGTGGGAGCACGTAGCCTATAACAAAAAAGGAAAATATCAACTTCCACAGTTAGCCTCATCGATTTTTCAGTACATAACGAGTCTACTAATGGACGACGGCCTAAAGGGAAGAATTCGGGGGGGGGGGGGGGGGGGGGGGGGGGGGGGGGGGGGGGATGAAGAGACATCCGTGGATTATCTGAACTGTTGTCTTAATTTGCATAACGATCCAAAAATGGATAACTACGGAACTTACTTGAAAGTAAATTGTGGAGCACAGCCGGCATCCTCCCCACAGATTCCACACACACCAGACTGGGTTGCCCTGAGTCGGGGTTATCTCTCACCGGGGAAAAAATGGGGAGCGGCGATAGCGTTGGACACACCAGTTCTCGTTTGATCACTGAAGTTAAGCAACGCAAGCCCAGTTAGTACTGACATGGGTGGTCGCTCGGGAAAGCTGGGTACTGCTAATACCCAATAATCGTCGCATTAGTGTAGTGTCTGTGCAGACTATGCATTAGAACTATGCAGTGGACGGGTCTCTAATGACCTTGTAGTTGACGGGACCTTAAACACCAACAAGCCAAGCCAACCGGGTAAAACAGGATAATTCGTGAGCATAGGAGAATCACAGGCACTCGAGGCAAAGGAAGACAGAAGCAGACGTAGGACCAGATCGGAGATAAGCGGGAGTAAAGAGTCAAAAACCGCAGACCCGACCCTGCCACAGGCGGAATAAGAGCATGGCAATGATGATTTACTTGAAAAGAAAATTGTTGATTGCTTTACATAAGGAGCAGGACCTGCCTCAGTGGCGCAGGAGGTAGCCTGCTCGGTTACTGCATCATTGGTTCCAGGATCGAGGTGGGTTTGCTCCTTTCGGGCGAGAGAGTGAGAGGCCCTGAGTGCGCCTTCCTTGGGATGAAAAGTAAAACCGAGGTCCCGTGTGGTGTACGATTGCATTTCCACGTAAAACAACCCTCTCTGCTATGCAACGGGTAGATGAGGCCAAAATTCCCCAGGTGTAGGAGCTCGCCTCCCCCTCTCCCTCCTTGGGCCTGGTGGAGGTGGAGTGCCCCAACGCAGCTTTGGTCGGCATCCGGGTGTGAAAAAATACCGTCCAATTTATCAGTTGTGTGTCCATTCAGAGGGACAAGATGGGTACTCGACCCCCACCATAGGCGGAAAAAGGGTTGGTTGTTCTTTTTAGTAAGGGTTCTCATGCGTGCAGTGTTGACAGCCTGCACGCCATACGGGAGGCGTACTGGAAGGTGCATTGGGGCAGGACTCCCTCTGGGGGGGGTGCAACCCGGGCATTAGTCCGGGGCGGCATTTTGGCTGTAAGTGTGAGGAAAAACTGTTGCTTGAACTTGCATTATATTCTTAAGGGGCGGCAATTTGTCTTTTTGTCCGGGGCGAAGTAAGCGCTAGAGTGGACCCTGATTGGGGAGGCCTGTCTGTGGTAGCCTGGCAGCACGTCCTAGGGTTCTTTTGCGTGCAGTAGTGACAGCGTGCACGCCATACACGAGGCGCATCGGGAGCCTGTCCCTGTGGCAGCCTGGCAGCACGTCCTATTGAGAAAGAATTGCATTTTTCAAAAATACGACTGCAGAATTTCCAGAAATGCTGACTTTCGAAACATTTTTTAACAATATTATCGATACGTTCAGTTTCCTTGGGTAATTTTCTGATTAAAAAAAACCTTCGAAATACTGTGGACCAATTTGGGGAAAACGACGAGATAAAAGGAGGTGGGAAACCGGTAACCACCTGACATCCAAACGAAAAGCGTTTACACAATTTAGAGGATGACGAATTTTCGAAAAAACTGAAACGTTGCAATTGTAGTTAAGATTTTGAAGTTGTTAAAGGATGTTTGCCATTTGGAAACGTCAAGCAACGGCGCGCCTCCAAATCTCAGGAACTAGACTCAAGGGCACCTTGCGAAACAACTCAGTCTACTCCTGTCTGGAAATTGCACTTCAACCTTTTTTTTTTTAAGAAATTTACGTCACAAGTACAGAATAACAGTTGCCGAAAAGTCGACATGAATATTTCAATTAAAAATAACTCGTTCCTCACCAACCATCACGCGACTGTAATTAACCATCAGTGAGATGAGATAAAAGCCAAAGACATAATACCAGTGTCTTTTTCGGGAACTGCACACCGAGGTTATTTTTAGAAGGAAAAAAACAATTTTTTGGTAAACAGTCGAAACTTAAAACGTTGACAACAATACAATTTCGTCTTTAAACATTACCCTTTCAGACAGGAGGAGTCAGCGGAATTTTAAAAGGTAAAGGTACCCGAGTCATCACAAACTCCCAAAACGGTCAGTTATTTGAGAAATTATGCATTTAAATGAAAAATTAAATACTCCAACAATTGTCCCGCCTATGGCCAGCAGCAGGGCCGTAACGAGGGCGTGGCGAAGAAGGCGGCCGCCAAGGGCGCAACTGGGTTTGGGGCTTGGGTTACGGGCAAGCGAAAGTTAGACACTTGCCACAGGCGCTTCATACCCTCGTTACGGCACTGGCCGGCAGGGTCAGAAGTTCACTTTTGTCCCATTGGGACGCCTGGGTGATCTGTTGGACAGTGGTTTTGCGCAGCCGGCTGCCAACCTAACGCTGAAACCCCTACAGCAGCGGTCTTCAAACTGTGTTTCGCGGAAACCCAGGGTTCCGCAATACGTCTCTGGGGGTTCCGCGAGTCAAAATGAAAATTCGTTAGCAGCGGGGTTCCCCCAAAACATCTTATAGTCCTAAGGGTTCCGTGAGTCGATAAAGTTTGAAGACCACTACCCTACAGTTATCGTCCGCCGACTGTTCGTTGGGGCACTTCACGTTCGCCAGGGGACGAATTCTTACACCTGAGAATTTTTCCCATCTACTCGTTGCCTATTGTTTTACTCAAAACAAACCTCGATCCAGTGTCGACCCTGGAACCACTGAAGCACTAGTAGATTACGGAACTTCTGGGCCACCGAGGTGCGTCGCAGGCTTCAATCAAATGGAAAATTAATATTTTAGTGATCTATCACATTTTATAAAGATTAGCCCTTTGGCGCCTCTCCCCTCCCTCATATCGAGGATGGGGCAGGGGAACACTAAAATTTCTTTTTCCAAATCATCCCGGAGCGGTTTATTACGTTGGACACACCAGTTCTCGTTTGATCACGGAAGTTAAGCAACGCAACCCGAGCTAGTATTAACATGGGTGGCCGCTTGGGAAAACTGGGTACCGCTAATACCCCAAAAATCGTCGCATTATTATAGTGTCTGTGCAGTCTCTGCATTAGAACTACGCAGAGGACAGGGCTCCAATGACCGTGTAGTTGAGGGGCTCTAAGACACCAACGAACGAACGAAGGGGCACTCTCCACCGACGCCATGGACGAACTCCTAACCTGGAAACTTCGCCTGATCTACTCGGTTGTTTGTTAGTTGGAGTTTAAGGTCCCGTCAACTACAAGGTCATTAGAGACCCGTCCACTGTGTAGGTCTGATGCATATACAGCACAGACACTACACTAATGCGACGATTATTGGGTATTAGCAGTACCCAGCTTTCCCGAGCGACCACCCATGTCAGTACTAACTGGGCGTGCGTTGCTTAACTTCAGTGATCAGACGAGAACTGGTGTGTCCAACGCAACTCGCCGCTCCCGATCTACTCGGTGCATAGAAGAGAGGGTCCCGAATGAATCCAACCCACCTAGATCCAGTATCGAGCCCGGAGCCAGAAGACGAGCACGCTACCTCCTGCGCACGTATAAACGCAATGTTAAATGTCAAACCGTTCGTCCGGAATTGCAGGCGGCCGTGACTGATGGAGCTGCGGGCTGAAAACTGCCGTATATTTAGAAACTTCCAAAATAAACTACTTAACCTATTACCTTTAATGAAAATAACACGCCATTATACCTATGGGGAGTTATCTGGAAATAAACTGCAGTGTTGCATCACGTCAACTTTCTAAATGTAGTTGAACTCGGTTTCGACCCCACAGTCACGCGCGCACATCTTCAAAGGGGGTATTGTGGAAGGAATGCCGTTGACATTCGCGCATGAAAAAAAAAAACACTTTAAAACAGGAAATTCCAAAAAGAGATAAAACCTAACTTTGAGAACACCGCAAAGAATATACGTCAACACTTTGAATTTGGATAACAGTAATTCCTAAAAAAAGAGGCGGAAGTAAAAAGACGGATATGACGTCATTGAATTTTCCTGTTCATTGAGTAAAGACGTCCTGACAAACTTTCTAACTGGTTTTTAAGCTGGGTTTACACTGCGCGCAACATACTCGCGCAACTGTTTCATTAAAAAAGACTAGCGCAGTGTAAACGGGGACTCGCCCCGAAATTTGCCGCGCGAGGCAGCCTCGTGGTGAGCCACCGCACTGTCCGATTTTGGACGCGCATCAAAGGGCGCTCCCACTTCGTGTACTGGTACTCAGGATAACGTTTTCCATACTTGCTTCGCGCAATATTTCGCTCAATGTAAACAGGGAGGGCGAGATTGCCGCAAGCCTGTGGAAACAGTTGCGGCGAGTATGTTTCGCGCAGTGTAAACCCGGCTTTACAAATAAAGATCCACTTCCTCTTCTTTCAATTTCTGTTTATACTGTACTAGCAACTAGGAGGATCACACTCTATCAATCAATCACTCCTAACCTTACGGCCGCCTATGGATGGGCCGAGTACCCATTTGTCCCATGAATTTTTCGATGGTGTCTTAGGGCCCTTCAACTACAACGGTCATTAGAGCCCCGTCCACAGTGTAGTTCTTAAGCAAAGACTGCACAGACACTACACTAATGCGACGATTTTTGGGTATTAGCAGTACCTAGTTTTCCCAAGCGACCGGGAGCGGCGAGTTGCGTTGGACACACCAGTTCTCGTCTGATCACTGAAGTTAAGCAACGCAAGCCCAGTTAGTACTGACATGGGTGGTCGCTCGGGAAAGCTGGGTACTGCTAATACCCAATAATCGTCGCTTTAGTGTAGTGTCTGTGCAGTATATGCATTGGAACTACGCAGTGGACGGGTCTCTAATGACCTTGTAGTTGATGGGACCTTAAACTCCAACAAACGAAACGAAACCCAAGTGACCACCCACGTTAGTACTAGCTGGGGTTGCGTTGCTGAACTTCAGTGATCAGATGAGAATTGGTGCGTCCAACGCAACGAGCCGTTCCCGAGACTCGTTGAGGCCAAGTAATCCCGCCTCGGTGGCGCAGCGGTTAGCGTGCTCGGCAACTGGGTCAGTGGTTCTAGGTTCGATACTGGACCAAAATGGGTTGGTTTCTTTCAGGCGAGAGGGGTCCTGAGTGCGCCTTCCTTCCGATGAGAAGTAAAACCGAGATCCCGTGTTGTGTACGATGGCATTTACACGTAACAGAACCCTCTCTACTATGCAACGGGTGAATGAGGTAAATTCCCCAGGGGTAGGAGCTCACCCCGTGGAGTCGGTGGAGTGCCACAACAAATAGTAGACCGACGACAAATAAGCATAGGGGTTGCAGCTTTGGGCGGCAGCCGGATGTGGTAAAACACGTCCAATATGTCACCCTTGCTTCAATTCAGAAGGACAAAATGGGTACCTGACCCTGCCACAAGCGGGTGCGGTGAATTGCGTTGGACACACCAGTTCTCGTCCGATCACTGAAGTTAAGCAACGCAACCCCAGTTAGTACTGACATGAGTGGCCGCGTGGGGAAAACTGGGTACCGCTAGTATCCAAAAATCGTCGCATTAGTGTAGTGTCTGTGCAGTCCCTGCATCAGAACTACACAGTGGACGGGGCTCTAATGACCTTGTAGTTGAAGGGCCCTAAAACACCAACTAACAAACCCAGTTAGTACTAACATGGGTGGCCGCTTGGGAAAACTGGGTACTGCTAATACCCAAAAATCGTCGCATTAGTGTAGTGTCTGTGCAGTCTCTGCATAAGAACTGCATTGTGGACGGGGTTCTAAATGACCTTATAGTTGAAGGGCCCTAAAACACCAACGAACAACAACAAACAAACCTGCCACAAGCGGGGAAAAAGGGTTAGAAATTGCTTGTTTTTATTCGTTGAGGCCAAATTACAACACAAAATGGCAATTCAAAACCATCTAATGAACCCGACAATATTATCAAATTGATGTAATAAAAGTGGGTTTACAGCCCCACACCTCTATTTATTTCGTCATCAACCCTCGTTTATTCTAAGCTACGTGAATTTCACCTCGAATCCCCGAATACCTAGAAATGGCATTTAGATTAAAAATAAATAAGTGAGGGGGCTTGAAACGTGAACAAAATCACGTAGCCATTTTCTCTGGAATGATTAAGCCGTTGTTGAAAAAGGAAGGCAGGCCTTTGACCTTTTTTACAAATGTGGAAACTCAGCGACGACACATTAATACCCATCATGCCCCAAATACATTTCAAAAATGATCTCGACTTGCGTGACTCTTAAAACTGCACCTCGTTAAAAATCACTTACTACACTCAGCTCTCATTCGAAACATTCATACGAGGGGCGCAAAGCAGACAGGTAGCGGCTCTTTGCGTTGGACACACCAGTCTGATCTCTGAAGTTGAGAAACCCAACCCCACATAGTACTGGCATGGGTGACCGCTCGGGAACACTTGGGAGCGGCGAGTTGCGTTGGACACACCAGTTCTCGTCTGATCACTGAAGTTAAGCAATGCAAGCCCAGTTAGTACTGACATGGGTGGTCGCTCGGGAAAGCTGGGTACTGCTAATACCCAATAATCGTCGCATTAGTGTAGTGTCTTTGCAGTATATGCATTAGAACTATACAGTGCACGGGTCTCTAATGACCTTGTAGTTTACGGGACCTTAAACTCCAACAAACAACAACAACAATTGGGAACACTGCGTACACTAAAACCCAAAATCGTCGTAACAGCATAGTGTCTGTGCAGGCTCTGCATTAGAACTAATCAGTGGACGGAGTTCTAATGACCATTGTAGTTGAAGGGCCCTAAAACAGCAAGTGCAGCCAAGTTGCGTTGGACACACCAGTTCCCGTGAGATCACTGAAGTTGAGCAGCGCAAGCCCACGTCAATACCAACAAGGGTGGTTGGTAAAGAACGTTGGGTGTGGTAAATTAACCCTCTCCTTTGTCCTTTCACCTTTCTCCTCATCTCCTGCGGGCAGCCTCCTAAGGGTTCATCCTGTTATGGCTGCCTGGCTTACTCCCCAACCCGTAAAACTAATCCAGTAAATCCAATCCAGTAAAAGACCTGCGGGCGGGCGAGGTTCTGCACCTCTTGGTGGTTGTCCGAGGACCTGGTTGCTTAGTGTCATCGTGCACACAGCATGGGACCACGGCTTTAACTTGTCCAACGGAAGAAGCCCTTGTGACCTCTCTCGCCTGAGAGAAGTTTTGTTTGCTTGTGTTTTAGGGCCCCGCCCACAGCATAGTTCTTATGCATAGAACTGCACAGACACCATACTAATGCGACGATTTTTGGGTATTAGCAGTACCCAGTGTTCCCAGCGGCCACCCATGTCAGTACTAGCTGGGGTTTGCGCTGCTTAACTTCAGTGATCAGACGAGAACTGGTGTGTGCAACGCAATTCGCCGCTCCCGCCTCAAAGAAGCCAACCCACCTCAATCCAGTACCCAGCCCGGAACCACAGTTATGGTTTGTCTGCAGACAACAGGCCAACGGTCTTTGAGGGTCTGAAAAATAAACGTCGAGGTTCGACAGTATGATATTCCTTCTTACCATTATGAAGCATGCACCGAGCTGATGTTGATTTATTGATCCCGGATTCATTAGCGAAGAAGGGTTAGGGCAGATAGAAAGGCCACTGACCGGTAATCGGCACTATCAAGAGCACCCAACTAGCGCACAGTAACAGGATTTTGAAATTTACGTATGGCCCTAGATCTGATCTCTGAGTAATATGAATATTATTAAATCCTGGGCTTCACCTTTAAAGAAATATTACATATGGGGGGAGAGACTTTTTGAAGTTAATTTGATTTTTTATCACAAAAGTGAGGGATTCATGAGAGAATATGGATACCCACGGCATCGATGTATTGCAACCGGAAGTGATTAACATAGTCAGGACAGTTAAACGGTAATCAGGTCACGTAAACTCGCCGTATCTAATATTTTACCAACGAGTCCCCAATGTATGCATTCCTCTTTCCATCTCCGCACATCAAGAGTCAACTTTCGTCTCCCTAAGCCGCTGTTTGATGCGTTGGCGATTAGGCCTCGTTTTCTGATTTCCCGCCTGATGTCCCTCTGAATGGACACCAGGCAGATATATTGGACAGTGTTATTCCACAGCCTGTTGCTGACGAAAGCTGCAACCCCTATGGCTATTTATCCTCCGTCTACTGTTCGTCAAAGCATTCAACCAACGCCAAGGGGCGAGAGCTCCTACACCTGAGGATTTTGCCTCATTTGTTTGTTTGTTGGTGTTTAAGGTCCCGTCAACTACAAGGTCATTAGAGACCCGTCCACTGCGTAGTTCTAATGCATATGTTGCACAGACACTACACCAATGTGAAGATTATTGGGTATTAGCAGTACCCAGCTTTCCCGAGCGACCACCCATGTCAGTACTAACTGGGCTTGCGTTGCTTAACTTCAGTGATCAGACGAGAACTGGTGTGTCCAATGCAACTCGCCGCTCCCGATTTTGCCTCATCTACCCGTTGCATAGTATTGAGGGTTCCCTGACGTGCAAGTGCCATCGTACATTGCACGGGACCTCGGTTTTACTTCTATCTCGCCCGAAGGAAGCCAACCCACCTCGATCCAGTATCGAACCTAGAACTACTGACGCTGCCATCGAGCGTGCTACCCACTGCGCCCCCGAGACGGGTTGCTATGCAATGAGAGGATCGGTAAAATTCCCAGGTGCAGGAGCTCGGCTCTTGGCGTCAGCGGACGGAAGAGTGTCTCATCGAGGCAGGAGTGACTGTATTGGGTTGGACACACCAGTTCTCGTATGATCACTGAAGTTAAGCAACGCAACCACAGCGAGTACTGTACTGACATGATTGGCGCCGCTTGGGAAACCTGGGTACCGCTAGTATCCAAAAATCGTCGCATTAGTGTAGTGTCTGTGCAGTCTCTGCATCAGAACTACTCTGTGGACGGGGCTCTAATGACCTTTTAGTTGAATGGCCCTAAAAACACCAACATACAAACAACACACCAGTCGTCGTCTGATTGTTTGTTGGAGTTTAAGGTCCCGTCAACTACGAGGTCATTAGAGACCCGTCCACTGTATAGTTCTAATGCATATACTGCACAGACACTACACTA
>JAAFCE010004209.1:19644036-19732600 GCA_013389805.1 Trigoniulus corallinus | reverse complement strand
CTTGCGTTGCTTAACTTCAGTGATCAGACGAGAACTGGTGTGTCCAACGCAACTCACCGCTCCCCGTCGTCGTCTGAGCAGTGAAGTTAAGTAACGCACCCCAGCTACTGTTGGCATGGGTGCCCGCTTGGAAACACTGGGTGATGCTAATACCCAAAATCGTCCTAACAACGTGGTGTTTGTGCAGACTCTGCATTACAACTACGCAGTTGGACGGGGCTGTAATGACCATTGTGGTTGAAGGCCCCTAAAACACCACCGAAACGAAGAAACTCCCATCGAGGCCGATGATAAATAAATGTAGGATGGTTGGCAGCAATAGGCTGGCAGCCGGCTGCGTCAAAATCCCTGCCGAAAAACTATTTCAGAATGAACAACAACATCATGCGGATGATTAAGTATCGGGGTGAATATTATGAATGAAATGCCGCACTAGAATTAAATCTGAATAGGTTGAATTAGTATCAAGCGTCAACATGGAAAGGTCTTTGGAATTCGTAGAACTTCACAAACACCTGAAGAGAGAAAAAACATGTGACGTCACAAAGCACTTCACATTCAGATAATTTCCAGGACAAAGGCGCCATATTGTATCCATGCAGCTTTCAAACTCACACAATAAAAAATTCATAACTTCTATGGTTTTTCGATCAGAATTGTATATCATATCAATAGCATAACTGTATAATATTCACCCTGACGATGTCACAATGCAGATGGGATGGGGAACACCTTTCTACCCTCACCAGGATCATCCTTTACGTCAGACATTGCTTTGTTGTAGCGTTCGCAGACACACGCAGCAACCGGCAGCCATATCAAAATAGCTCTCGTCATAACTATTATTAAACAAATGCTGGGTGAACTGCCATAAAAATGATGACCTGGTAAAATAATGCCACATTTCAATATTCAAGGATACGTCACAAAAGAAACAAATCCAACATCCGTTATTATAATCACTACTCTTACGTAGCTTTGTCATCGTCACTGTCACTGCCAAAAAATAACCAGTCAGCAGAACCCTTTTGAAATTTCATTCAAAAATTCAACAACAAATACCAGTCACTTTTCCGTCTAGAAACATACGAGCTAACGTTGTTGTTAACAAGCAATATCTTAAGATTGTTTGTTTGTTGGTGTTTTAGGGCCCTTCAACTACAAGGTCATTAGAGGCCCGTCCACAGTGCTGTTCTTATGCAGAGACTGCACAGACACTACACTAATGCAACAATTTTTGGGTATTAGCAGTACCCACTTTTCCCAAGCCGCCACCAATGTCAGTACTAGCTGGGGTTGCGTTGCTTAACTTCAGTGATCGGACGAGGACCGGTGTGTCCAACGCAATTCACCACAATATCTTAAGAGATATGGTCACCCCGGGACGTACTGCAACCGGATGAACAGGGCCAGTTTGTGGGAACTGAGCAACGCAACCCTGGCAAGTACTGTCATGGGTGTCCACTTGGAAAATCTGGGTACCGCTAATACCCCAAAATCGTTGCTTTACTAGGCCTATGTTACACTACCGGGTTGGGGAGTATGCCAAGCAGCCATAACAGGCCGAACCCTGTGAAGGTTGCTCGCGGGTGACGAGGAGGTAGGTGTAGGGAGTGCGGGAGAGAAGACATTTGCAGCACCCAACGTTCACTCGCAACCACCCATGTTGGTACTAACGCGGGTTTGCGTTGCTTAACTTCAGTGATCTCACGAGAATTGGCATCTCCAACGCAACTTGGCCGCACAGCGCTTTAGTGTAGTGTCTTTGCAGTCTCTGCATTAGAATTACGCAATGGTCTAGGCTCTAATGACCTTGCAGTTGAAGGGCTCTAAAGCACCAACGAACCAAAAGAACGGGTTCGTGAGTTTCAGGCGACCTAAACAAGTGGGCCCGTCGCCGCCCCTCCCCATTAAATTTAATGGAGTTCTAAGTTGTTCGAGCGCCCCTCACATCCTTGGCATTTGTCCTACTGCCAATGCATTGCTATGGCTCTGCAACAGGGCGCCTCGAGAAAGCCAACATTTAGAAATGGTCCCACTAATAAGAAGGAATTTGGGAACCCCACGGCGGGTTGACTACATGGCAGGGAAGTACCTCTGGAGTATTCCAACGAATAGTTCCCGTATGATTTATTCAATGTAGCAAGGATTCTTTGTCGTGCATTGATGCTAAGGTTCACTTCACATGGGACGCGAAGCCACCTCGGTTTAGGATCAAACCTGGAATCACTGTGCCACCGAGGCCAGTTCTTCCAGATTAGAATGAAGCGTCCGGTGCGCGCCAACCATCAAATAGAAGTAAAGTAGGCGCCTTCCGTGTGATGTATTACCACTGCACGGAACAGAACCCTTATATCGTGGAATTATTTTGTGCATTTGGTGTTTTAGGGGCATTCAACCACAAGGTCATCAGAGTCCCGTCCACTGCATAGTTCTAATGCAGAGACTGCACAGACACCACACTGATGCGAAGAATTTTGGGTATTAACGGGTACCCTGATCGGGAAGTGATTGTAGGGTTGGGCCGATTAGGCCTAACCTAGCGTCCTTTTCTGCTGTGGGGGCGTCCCATCGTGCTGCAGCGTGACCTCTGTTGTTTTTGTTATTATTATCATTATTATTATTTCTATTGTTGTTGTTTTGTTCCTGTTATTGTTTGGGGTTGTTGTTATTAGTGTTTGGGGTTGTTGTTAGTGTTTGGGGTTGCTGTTGTGTGGGGTGTTATTTTAGTATTGTTAGTGGTTTGTGGCTGGGGGACATGCAGTAGTGCATCCCTCTGGCATAGAGTTGGCATGATTTGTCAGTGAGTGTGAGACCTCCACTCACTTGACAATGACATTTCCTCTAATGAGTGTCTCCTGTGGGGTTGGACGGCACCCCCCCACAGGTAGCCCTGCCAATATTGCTGTGGGTTCTAGACGTCTGACTGGGGTGTCCCCAGTCAGTACTGTCACACAAAATAGGGGGACCCGACTAAGACTAGGGACGTGGAATATGGGGACCCTCTCAGGAAAAACTGGGGAACTAGTTGCAACCCTAAAGCATAGGAAAATCAACATTGCATTCCTACAAGAGACAAAGTGGAGGGGTAATAGGTCAAGGGCCCTGGGGGAGGGATACAAGTTGATATATACAGGTAGTGAAGAGGGACGAAATGGGGTGGGTATTATATTATGTAGCAATTTGCAGCAGGGGATCACTTCAGTTAGGAGAATAAGCAGTAGGTTAATGTTAGTTACAGTAGTTTGGCAGGGTATAGGGCTCCACCTCATAAGTGCATATGCCCCCCAAGCAGGCCTGGGTGACACCTGTAAAACAGCTTTTTGGGATGATTTTGATGAGGTGGTAAAGTCAGTGGACAGCACAATTAGACAGGGCAAGGGAAATGACCGACTGGTTATTTGGGGTGACTTTAATGCACATGTTGGTAGTGAAGGTATGGGATATGAGGAGGTACATGGGGGTTGTGGGTATGGGATGATCAACCCTGAGGGGCAGAAGGTGCTTGAGACAGCAAGAGCACATGGCCTTGCATTAGCCAATACATGGTTCAAAAAGAGGGATAAGCACATAATCACTTTCCAGTCACCACAGGGGAGATCCCAAATAGACTTTTTCATGGTTAGGAAGCAGCACAGAGCAGAGATCCGAGACTGCTGGGCACTACCTAGTGAAGATTTCCAGAAGGAAAGTGGTCATAAGCTGCTCATGATGGAATTACAAATGAAGGGGGCAGTTAGGCAACATACTTGGAAGGGAGAATCAGTTATTAGGTGGTGGAAATTGCCTACCAAGGCAGATGAATTCAGGCAGCAGGTTCTCAGCCAGGTCAACTGGGACTGGGATGGATCAGCTAATGCCATGTGGGACAGGGTTGCTAGGAAAATCAGGAGATATGGAGAGGAACTGTTAGGTAAAGGTAGAGTAGGAGGAACTTATCAGGGTGGGCAGACATGGTGGTGGAATGAGGAGGTGGAAGCTGCCATTAAACTAAAGAAGTTAGCTTTTCATAGGTGGAGGGAATTAGGCAATCAGGCTTCCAAGACTGACTATATTCAGGCAAAGAAAAACGCCAGAAGGACCATTGCCCTGGCCAAATACCAGAAGTATGAGGCCTTATATGAAAAGTTGGGAACAAGAGAAGGAGAGAAAGCAGTTTTTAGACTGGCCAAGTCCAGGGACAGAACTAGTAAGGATGTTACCAGGGCTATAACAGTCAAGGATGCCCAGGGTAGGGTCCTTTTCCAACCAGCAGAGGTAATCAAAAGGTGGGAGGAGTACTACCACAGTCTCTTAAATACTGCCTCCTGTGCAGCAGTCACTGACAGCAGCTTAATCACTCCACAGGCAGTGGACAAGGTGAGTGAGGATGAAATAGTCACAGCCCTTCAAAAAATGAAAGGTCAAAAAGCAGTAGGCCCAGATAAGATCCCCATTGATGTTTGGCATGTCTTGGGGACCACAGGAGTTACATGGCTAGGGAAGCTTTTTAATAAGTTAGCAAATGGAGACAGGATGCCATCTGAATGGCGTGAGAGTTGGATAGTTCCACTTTTCAAGGGCAAAGGTGATGCCCAGGAATGTGGAAACTATAGAGGCATAAAGCTAATGAGCCATTCTATGAAGCTGTGGGAGCGAGTCATAGAGTGTCGCCTCAGAGACCAAACTAGTGTCCGGGGAAACCAATTTGGGTTTATGCCTGGTAGGTCCACCATGGAACCAATCTTTATTCTAAGACAGATGATAGAGAAGCATAGAGCAGCAAAGAAGGATCTCCATGCAGTATTTGTTGACCTGGAGAAGGCATATGATAGTGTCCCCAGACATGTACTTTGGAGTGTGTTAAGGAAGAAAGGGGTGGATGAAGGCCATATTAGGATAGTGCAGGATATGTATGAGGGTTCCATTGCTAGGGTGAGGACAGCATGGGGGAACACTGCATGCTTCAACGTGCTGGTAGGTGTGCATCAAGGGTCAGCACTTAGCCCATACCTATTCACTTTAGTAATGGATGAGCTGCTGACAGGAATAGGGGAATGGGCCCCCCAGTGTCTGGTATTTGCTGATGATGTGGGAAAGCTGGAGGAGTCCAGAGAGGATGCACAAAAGGGCCTGCAAGACATGAAGACAGCAATGGAAAGAGGGGGTCTTAAAGTAAACATGAAGAAGACGGAATACCTTAATTTCAATTTTAGCAGCCAGGGGGAAGGGGGTGTGATCCGTTGTGGGGGTGAGGGTATACCAGCAGGGCATGAGTTTCGTTATTTAGGATCAGTTTTCCAGAGCAATGGGGAGATAGATTCGGATGTGACCCATAGGATTAATGCAGGATGGCTGAAGTGGAGGCAGGCAAGTGGAGTCCTGTGTGACCGCCGGGTCCCAATAAAGTTGAAGGGCAAGGTATACAAAACGGTCGTTAGGCCTGCTTTGCTGTATGGCTCAGAGTGTTGGGCAGTTAGGAAGAACCATGAAAGGAGAATGCAAGTAGCAGAGATGCGAATGCTGCGCTATATGACTGGGGTGTCACGAGCTGATAGGGTCAGAAATGATTACGTCAGGGGCAGCTTGGGAGTGGGAGACATCGCTGAGAAAATGATGGAGAGGCGGTTGAGGTGGTATGGGCATGTGATGAGGAGAGAGGAGGAGGAGCTGATTAGGTCCATTATGGGTTTGCGCGTGATTGGGGGCACCAGGGGTAGGGGAAGACCAAAACGAACATGGGAACAGGTGGTGCAGAGGGACATGGAGGCGTGTGGAGTGGAGAGGGACTTGGTGGGGGATAGGCGAGAGTGGAGAATAAGAACCCGCAGACCCGACCCCGCCTTGGGCGGGAGGAGGGTAAGATGATGATGATGATGAACGGGTACCCTGATCAGATGAGAACTGGTGTGTCCAACGCAATTAGCCGCTCCCTATATATCATGATATAAAATATACGTAGTTTAATAATAATGTTTTGATACAGCATAGCCTGGCAACGACGACAAAACTCAGTTGCTGAAAGAGCAAGGCTGACGCAACCACAATGGAAATTGAATCATTGCACGTAATCACTTCACTACGGTTGCAGTACCTCCACTTGCAGCGCTACTTGCCTAATTGTCTTTCAAGTACAGTACAGTAGTACAAACGCACGCAAACATCAAGACACCTGGCGACCTCTCTTCCAACCACCAAACTACAGTAGTACTAAAACCATGCCCAAATTGATAATGTTACAAAAAAAGCAACTATTAACCCTTTTCCCGCCTATGGCAGAGTCGGATACCCACCCATCTTGTCCCTCTGAATACATACAGCGTTTTTCGCAGCCCCAGGGCGGGCTCGTGAGTTTCAGGCGTCCTAGGCAAGTGGGTCCATCGCCGCCGCCCCATTGAATCTAGTACAGTTCTAAATTGTCCAAGCGTCTCTCACGTTAGAAAAGGCCCAACCAATCAGAGAAATTTGGGAACCCCAGGACTATGAACATTTTAAATGACTAACAGACTGCTTGGCAAGGAAGTACCTCTGAAATCAGCCGCCCCTATGAAATTTGCCGCCCTAGGCAGCTGCCTAGGTTTGCCTGCCCCACGAGCCGCCTCTGCGCAGCCCACTGCCGACGAAAGCTGCACAACCCCTATGCTTCTTTATCGTGGGTCTACTGCTCACTGGGGCATTCCACCGACGCCAGGGAGGAGAGCTCATACACCAGGATATTTTTGCCTCATCTACCCGGTCCATAGCAGAAAGCGTTTTGTACGGGCTAGTGTTATCGTACACCACACGGGACCTCGCCTTTACTTCTCATCCGAAGGAAGGCCCACTCGGGGCGTCCCACCTCGCACCAGTATCGAACCTAGAACCACTGACGTTACCCACTGCTCCACCTAAAGGGCTTTCTTTGTTTGCTGGTGTTTAACGGCCCTTCAACTACAAAGTCATTAGAGCCCCGTCCACAGCGTAGTTATTATGCAGAGACTGCACAGACACTACACTAATGTGACGATTTTTGGGTGTTAGCAGTACCCAGGTTTCCCAAACGGCCACCCTTGTCAGTACTAACTGGGGTTGCGCTGCTTAACTTCAGTGATCGGAGGAGAACTGGTGTGTCCAACGCAATTCGCCGCTCCACCTAAAGGGGATTGAGCTACTTTCTGCGCCACCGATTCATAACATTACAGAAAGTTACAAAATGGCCACCATACAGCACAAGGAGCGGATCAATAATTTCCGCCGTGTTTCAAAGTTATAATCGAAATCGAAGGCTTTTTCACTAAGCGATTAATCCCATCGCTGGCTACAATCAGTAAATATTATTCTCTATAAAGCGTAGGCGAGAGAAAATCGCTGTAGGTCCTTTTCTCCCCTCCATATGAGGTCCAAGGAAGCAAACACCAACTTCAATACGCAGATGATGTACGTTCTAATGACGTGAATGAATCCTTTAGAAGGCGACCTGGCCATTTACAGTCCATCGCAAATATTTAACACAATTTAAAAAAAAACTCGCCTCAAAGAAATGTTTTACTCGCTTCGGACCGAGGGGTGGGGGGTCGGCTTCTTTCGCGTGAAAGAAGAGGCCCCGCGTGCACCTTCGGATGAGAAGTAAACCCGAGGTCCGATTCCAATGATTCAGTGATTTGTTGGTGCTCTAAGGCCCTTCAACTACAATGGTCAGTAGAGCCTCATCCATTCCATAGTTCTAAAGCAGAGTCTGCACAGACACTACGCTGTTACGACGATTTTTGGGTACTAGCGGAACGCAGTTTTCCCAAGCGCAAACATTTCTAGTTGTCGGAGCTCGCCCCTTAACATCGGTGGCATGCCCCTACGAGCAGTAGCAAAGCAACTCCTAACCCTTTTCCCGCCTATGGCAGGGTCGGGTACCCATTTGTCCCTCTGAATGGACACAGGGTGATATATTGGACATATTTTTTTCTGCAGCTGGTTGCCGGCCAAAGCTGCACCCCTACGCTTATTTATAGTCGGTCTAGTGTTCGTTGGGGAATGCTACCGACGCCAGGGGGCGAGCTCCTACACCTGGAAATTCCGCCTCATCTACCCGTTGCATAGTAGAGAGGGTTCTTTTACGTGCAAGCGCCATCGTACACCCACACGGGACCTCGGTTTTACTTCTCATCCGAAAGAAGGCACACCCGCGGTTTCTCTCTCGCCTGAAAGAAGCCGACTGGCGTAGTTGCCGAGTAAGCTAACCACTACGCCACCGCGGCAGGTCCCTACGAGCAGTAGAACGACGATAATTAAGCATAGGGAACGATAAATAAGCTTTGTTCGACAACCGACTGTGGACAAAGACCGCCCAATACAGTGCGCCACCCCTGTACTAATAAATCACCTATCAGCTCTCGAGGTGAAACGGTAAATTGCGTTGGACACACCAGTTCTCGTCTGATCACTGAAGTTAAGCAACGCAACCCCAGCTAGTACTGACATGGGTGGCTGCTTGGGAAAACTGGGTACTGCTAATACCCAAAAATCGTCGCATTAGTGTAGTGTCTGTGCAGTCTCTGCATCCGAACTACGCAGTGGACGGGACTCTAATGACCTTGTAGTTGAAGGGCCCTAGTTTGTGACCTAGTCAGAGGCTTGAAAATATTGTAAACATATTCATGCTCAAGGGTTTTGACAGCAGAAAATGTAGTTGGAAATTCAAAGCCAGTAGCGAGCCAGAACTGACAGATAAAAGAGCTGTTATCTCCATATTGAAATTTGAACACATTTCCAGAAAAAAAAAAGACGGCAAGAAAATTGATCAAAGAAGCAATAAAATGATAAGTGAGCTAAATAAACACGTCACCCTTCAGCATATTTCCGCGGAAAATTTTTTAATTATAGTAACTTAAGAGATTCATGAATGAAATAAACGAAAATTGAGCAATGCAACATCAAACCCCCCATTTGTATTAAGAATGGTCGCCTGCGGAGATCGATGCAATGACGCAAGTACAACAACTACAACATAACATTTTTAGTGCCATTTTAACTGCATATTCATTTTTAACAACGTTAATTCAGTGACACGCACTCCATCGGCTTTAATTTCGGCTAAACGGAAAGAAAACCTCCCAAAATACTCACGAGACGTCGGTATTCAGAAGCTCCACCATTCGTGAATGCTACTACTACTACGCAAGCATTAAAACCTCCATTCCCACAGCATCTCGTCACCATGGCAACAGCTCGACCTTTCCTGACTAGCAAAGGATGAGTTCACTGCAGGAAGAGCGAAATACATCATTAATTTAACGATTTGACGCAGTAGTACATCACGACTGACAGCAGTCAGCAGTTGTTAAAAGCATTAAAACCTATTTCGGGGCACTGGTTATTCTTAAATTACCTATTAAAGAAATGTAACGCTGAAGCTTAATTCCAACAGACTATTTGACATAACCGTACCCTTGTCTCCCTTATAGTAGAAACGAGTTTGTTAGGTTAGACCCTGTCGTTCAGCTCTAGACCAATTAAATCATCATCATAACCTAGACCCGCCTGCGGTAGGGTCGGATCTGCGAGCTCTGGCTCTCCACTCCCACCTATCTCCCACCCGGTCCCCCATCCATCCCAAAAACACTATTACTGACATAGGTGGCCGCTTGGAAAAACTGGGTACTGCTAATACCCAATAATCGTCGCATTAGTGTAGTGTCTGGGCAGTCTCTGCATCAGAACTGTGCTGTGGACGGGGCTCTAATGACCTTTGTAGTTGAAGGGCCCTAAAACACCAACAAACAAACCCACACACTATCACATATCCCAAGTCTGTTTTGATCTTCCTTTACCCAGGAGATATTTCCAAAATCCGATGTAGTTTGGTTGGCGTTTTAGGGCCCTTCAACTTCAATGGTCATTACAGCCGTCCACTGCGTAGTTCTAATGCAGAGTCTGTACAGACACTACGCTGTTACGACGACTTTTTGGGGGTATTTGGGGTACTCAGTGTTGCCAAGCGGTCATCCATGCTTGTACTAACTGGGGTTGCCAAAAACCAAAATCCCCGAAAAGAACCTAACCAACCTCTCTTCCTTAACATGCCCTTACCACCTCGATCTACTTTAACCGCGACTCCATTAGACTTTCTCTACGTCATCCACCTCGGCTGCATTGATCCTACGGGGTATATCTGAAGCTACAGTATTTACGCTTTACTCTGAAACACTGATCCCGGGTACTTCACCTCAGCCACCTGTTTCATTATTTGGCTCTCCCCCTTACATTGTAAGTGACCCGCATTTCCATTAAGTTCCAACTAGAAGCTACAAACATACAATAGACCCATTAAACCCACGGTTGCTAAAGTGGTCAATATCGCTTCTCAGAAGAGTCGTTAGGAGGTTGGGAGGGGGGGTGAGAAAATGACCTTCAGCAGATTTTTTTAGAAATTTTAATAGTCAATAGAAAATAATATTGACCTGCCTCGGTAGCGTGCTCGATTTACTGCCCAATGATTCCAGGTTCGATACTGGACCGAGGTGGGCTGGCTTCTTTCCCGCGAGAGGGAAGCCCCACGTGCGAATTCCTTCGGCTTAGAAGTTAAACCTAGGTCCCATGTGGTGTACGACGGCACCCGCACGTAAAAGAATCCTCTCTCTACTATGCAACGGGTAGAAGTGGCCAAATTTCGATACTGCCCTAACGAACAGCCGACCGACGATAAATAACCACAGGATTGCAGCTTTGGTCGGCAGCCGGCTGCGGAAAAACACTGTCCAGTATATCAGTGCTCCGCAACCTTTTCTCACCTACGGCACACCAAAGGTCTTCCTGGATTTTCGCGTAGCACTGCAATATATCACCATTGTCAAGGGAGCGGCGAGTTGCGTTGGACACCAGTTCTCGTCTGATCACTGAAGTTAAGCAACGCAAGCCCAGTTAGTACTGACATGGGTGATCGCTCGGGAAAGCTGGGTACTGCTAATACCCAATAATCGTCGCATTAGTGTAGTGTCTGTGCAGTATATGCATTAGAACTATACAGTGGACGGGTCTCTAATGACCTTGTAGTTGACGGGACCTCAAACAACAACAACAACCATTGTCAAGATGGGTACCCGACCCTGCCATCATCATCATACCCTTATCCCGCCTGTGGCGGGGTCGGGTCTGCGGGTTCTAGCACTCCACACCCGTCTATCCCTCACCAGATCTCCGTCCACTCCGCACACCGCCATATCCCTACGGACGACCTGCTCCCACGTTAACTTTGGTCTCCCCCTGCCCCTCGTGCTCCCAACCACCTGCATTCCTGGTATGGCCCTAACAAGCTCCTCGTTCCCCTCTTCTCATTATGTGACCATACCACCTCAGCCTACTTTCCCTCATCTTTTCGGCAATCTCCACTACCCCCAGGCTACCTCTAATATATGCATTCCTAATTCTATCTGCTCTTGACACCCCACTCGAGGTACCCGACCCTGCCATAGAGGGAAAAAGAGTAAGTAATCGCTTTAATACAAAAAATATAACGTAAAAAGTGGCCCATAATTGGTGCTAAAAATTTCTATCTAGCTGTTTTCTTTAATATTTTTCAATTAACAACTATTTCGGATGACCCAAGTTTCAAAAACCTGTCATAAAATGGATTTCAATTTTAACTAAGAGGTGGGGTCTCTGAATTTTCACAATCACCAAGGGAAGGGGGGGGGGGGGCTCTTTGAAAAAAAAGTCTGACAAGGACAAGCCCCTGAAAATAAGTCACAACATATAACAGTCAATTTTGGCGCCCGTAAATAGTTACACAGGTTAACGACAGGTGACGCACCGTTACAAGAACAAAATTAAGCCATGTGATGCACAGAGAAAACACCCATTTGCACTACTGCAGTTCAAATGCGGCATCTTCCGCCAATGGCAGGGTTGATGGCAGTAATTCCCAGTGAATTCAGGAATAGACAAGCAGAACTATAAGGGCAGAAAAATGGGATACAAAAAGGCCACAGAACCGTGACATAAGCAGGTACAGGACTCGAGAACGGTGCTGGATTTCCATATAGGCCAACTTGGCCAGACTCTAGGGCTCCAAAGGGACCTGATGACGAATTATCATTCACCATACCATCTTAAGATCCTTTGTTGCACAACATTACGATTTTGGAGTCTGGGGCCTTTGAAATAGGGTATAACCGCTGTTCTTCAGGCTATCTTTCGGTCCCCGTGGATGGCCCACCTCACACCTTTTTGTGTGTTATGGGGTTCTTCCCTTCCAGCAGTTTCTCTTATTCTGCAATTTAACGATTATTGGTGCTGGGCTTCGTAATCCCCGCCATCCCTGTCATTTTGTTATTAGGGATTTTCAATCATTCGTTGACATTCGCCGCCCATGCCGCTTTCAGTTTACTGTTTCACTCTCCCCTGGGGTTATTAGGCGCCGGCAATTCCCGGTGTGTTGCTTTCATTTATGGGATGGGTTTAAGTGCTCGACCAAATGTCCCCACTTTAACCGGCTGCTACGGTTGCATTTGTTGGAATCAGTTTCGAGTTAAGGTGTTTTTGCTGCGTTTGTTGGCTGTACCATGTACGTTAATAAATAATAATAATAACCTGGGACCCACAAAAACCTTAATCCGGCATTGATGGATGTCACAGCTCCTTTAGTCGCCCCTTAACTCACGATCCCGGAACCTAATCGGCGTGTTGATGATGTAAAGTCAGAAGGACAACATTCAAAAGCTGTAGCTGCAGATTCAAGCCCCTCAAGTCAGGTCAACGTGCCCATTGTTTAGAAATATTATCAGTTAATGGTTTCTTTGCGTTAGTAGGGATACAGTCTATCATGTAGGATACATTTAAGCAAAATGTGGGGGAATGTTGTAAACACGTTATCTCTGAGGGTGCCGCACGAACAGGAAATGACGTGGGAGAAAAAAAAGGAGTAGAAAAACGCACGTTGCATTCGCGTGCTGACCACGTGCTTAACACCCCTAAATGGCATGGTGACCATCCCACCAAAAATGACCGGATGCCTTAGAAAAACAAACATTTACTGATTACAATTACGATCAGAATTGTACAAACGTCCACCAAACGGATTCGCTTAAAATAAAAGGACCTCAGAAACGTCTGTCAACTGATGAATGCGATTCTAAATTTAACCCAATACTTTGTCGCAGACAAAAAGATAACTGGCTGAAATGCATTTCTTCATATCTCAGTTCCCAATCTTATGTATACCTGTAGGCCCACACTCTCTCAGACGTCTATGTACTACTACGAACCGTTTTCCCGCCTATGACAGAGTCGGATACCTATTTTTACCACAATGAAACACATGGGCGGTTGCCAACCTAATGCAGCAACCATTCTACTTATTTATCGTCGACCTACAATTGCATGAGACACTGCGTTGGCATCAGGGAGCCTCTATACTCCACGCAGTACGGGTTCGTTTCCGAGCATTTTGATTGTTTCGTTGGTGTTTTAGGACCCTTCGTCTACAACGGTCACGCTGGCTCTGAAGTTAAGGGTATTTGGCTCCGTGCGTCCGTGGTGGCAGGATCAATCTGTTCAGGACAGATGGTTTCTTCCGGGTGTGAAGGAAGCTCAGCGCACCTTCCGCCGAATGGAAAGTAAAGTTGATGTCGCACTATGCGGTGTGCACAATGGCACCACTGCAAGCAAAAAGAACCCGGCCTAAAGCGTATGTATGGGTCAGTACAAAATTCCCAGGAAGAGGAGCTCGCCCTCCCCCCTGGTAAAATGTGACGGAAGTTGACTCCAAGGCCGGTCCTAGGGGTTCGGCCGCCCGCGTGAAGTTATGTCGAGGCCGCCCCGGCCCCTCAATATTTTCACATAATTTTTGTTAATGCCTGCAAGTTAACAATGATTGGCCGCCCCATCAGGGCAGCCACCCGCGTTCTTTGCACACTATGGACGGACCGGCCCTGGTTGACTCCCGCAAAGGAGAAAGGCAGACGTTAAATAAACAAAACGTTGCAGCACAACATCGGTAGATTGCAACGTCCGTGCCTGCAGTACGCCCGTGTATTCCGGGCCCCAAGGAGACATGACAACCCGAACCTCTCTAGAGAGCGGCTGTATTACGTTGGACACACCAGTTCTTGTCTGATCACTGAAGTTAGGCAACATAACCTCAGCTAGTACTGGCATGGGTGACCGCTTGGGAACACTGGGTACTGCCACGTGTGTGCAGACTAAATTATAACTACGCAGTGGATGGGGCCCTAATGACCTTCGTAGTTGAAGGGCCGTAAAACACCAACGAAACAAAACCGACCGTCCCTAAAATGCGCTTGATAATTCTAGAACATGTACATTAAAAGGATCCAGTCTTGAAAGAGGCACTCACCATTCATTAGGCCAAGATCAAAAACAAAGCGTGTAAAAATTGAAAAATAAAACTTCCTTGAAATTATTAAGATACCAGGCGTAGTGCCAAATCTTCTCGGAGAGGTTTCACCCAGACAGTACCAATCGACGTTTTACCGATCGGTACGAATGTTAATGGGTATTTTACTAAATACTGTAACCTGGCAGCTGTAAGTGAGTGACAGGATGACTACTTTATAGCAGTGGAATCACCTCTAGGGTGTTTCTCAAACCTTAAAAGCGTGGAGCTTATTACTGCTCAAAACAATGGCAGCCTTTTCTGATGAGTTCCTCCTATGTCATTGCAGTGAAAAAACCTCTGGGCAAAACACCAAATGCCACCTGGGCCACAAATCACACGTCCTCCGTATTGCGTGAATATAGAGTGTACTGTAGGTGACGCGAGATACCATGAAACAACTCAAAACAACCTTGTAAAGACAAAATAAGATGCATCACGAACCAAAATGAAACAACTAAACATACGAAGGAGAATTGTTGTAAATTTGCCAACAAAGTACTGTTTTCACATGCATTTTTACGAATTAGCACTTACCACATGGTAAGTAACTGTGTATATGCTATATATATAAAAAGAAGGAAATTGAAAGAAATGATTTGAAATACGTAGAATAACATTAATACTACTATACCACAGACTCAAAAGGTTAACGTCCAATTTTAACAACAAGAAAACCTTCTTACCGCAGGAGCTCGAGTTGAAATTTAAAAATGGCATCTTTTTTAATCTAAACCGATATACACACACACCATCAATGAGATTCCATTGCGATGTGATCTAAGAGATTAGTTTGTTACGCCAACGGGTAGGGGAGTCGGCCAAGCAACCATAAGGCAAGGAGCAAAATGAGACGCAGGGTGTAGCAGCCCTGCGAAATTCTGCTAGCAGGCAATCATCGCACATTGAATCGCAGTTTTTCACCATACTTGCATCAAATAACAAGAGCACTTCTCTGATTCGAACCGCTTTTTGTTATTGTCACGCCAACTTCGCGCAGGAAACTGCGGCATTGGCACTGCACTCCGCAGGGTCACATGGCGCAGGCCCCGAGTCACGTCACCCTACGACTTAACATGCGCAAATACACACTATCATGTGAGCCACAGAAATGTATAGGGAGTCACCCTGCGTCACCTGCGTCTCATTTTGCGCTGGGCTTAACGGGGTGGACCCCGTGAAGGCTGCTCGCAGGTGAGGGAGAGGTAGGAGTGGGGAAATTAGCAGTACCCAGTGTTCCCAACCAACACTCATGTCGGTACTAACTTGGGTCTAACGCAATTCAGCTCCTCAACGTAAAGAAAAAGTAAACCAGGTTGAGAAAAACTCCATCTGGTATTACTCCAGTAATGACACATTTACCAGTTTTAGGAGTCTGTCTGAGCTATTTTTTCTTAGAGAGGATTTTAGTACACGCTACTGAAATTCGACATACAAATCCTCCTAAACGACAATAGTCCGAGACATTCGGGAACGTTGTAGGTGCGCCACTGTCAGACTAGGGTGCCTGTCAATCATTGTAAAACTACCTTTCTCTCTCTCTCTCTCAGCGTTTCTTCCCTTAGCATGTAACAAATTCAAGCATATCATTGTATTTGACCTTCACCTGGACTCAATTTCGCTGTCAACAATGACGGCGACTGAATTACTGCTGCTTTTCAGCACATCACAATAGTCTACCAAATTTTCTCCAGTCCCTCGCTTGTGACTCAAGTCTTACCAGAAGGTCGTTCCCAGACACAATCTGTAGCGTTTTCAACCCTCTGTAATCATAGCTTACTTTCCTGTGACCGAATCTCATTTTCTGTCACTGATCACACCTACTAAAGCCAATAATTAATCCTAAAGGTTATTTGAGCTTCCTCCTCTGTTGTTCCCCATTCGAGTTCTTGCTCAAGATGTCATAACCTCTCAAAAGACGGGTCTGTTCACGTTTGTCCTGCCCAGTAAACTGACATACTGCACCTATAAGCGTACTTGTAGCCACAAACACCTACTATACATATATAAATAAAACAATCATCAAAATGAAATCAATAAGTGCAGTTTTCAGAGGTTCAGCTGCAGAAAGGTAGAAAGTCTTCATGCTGAGCGATAACCTAAATTCAATAATATGATATAGTCGCGAAGTAGTTATTTCTGTAAATATCAAATACGAGATCGATTGCATGAAATAGAAGAGTTTAAAAATATAATCCAGAAGAAAAAGTCTGAACAGTTGCTCGCATACAGTATGTAGGCAGTTCCATTGACTAAGCAAGAAAAACACCTCCATATTGAGCGTTCAAAGTCATAATGGCGGCTCAAGGGCATTTCTATCACTCTTTGACCATTCTCTCTCTACAGAAGTTGTCTAATTAATCATTTCGGTGAGCAAACTGTCACACTAAATGTGCTTAAATAATAAAGTAGATCAGTTATTAGGAATGTGAAAGAGATATAATATCTTATAAGCATACGTCTGAAGCTGATGTAATCCTTACACAACCGGCTGGCATTCTGGTTCATCATAAAAGACTATCCAAACAATCCATCAGATAGTAAAAGATTTATAGCTGATAGTATCAAAAATGCATTTAGAATTCTAATATCGTTAATAATGCTTTCTCGATACCTTTTATTATAAGAAATATGATGGTGCGCTTCTCAGACTTGTTTCTAACAATGTCGTTTGCTGCAGCATGTAACACTGAGGTGAATACTGAGCAATTGTGCACCATCACCAATGATTACATATTCGGAGAATATTATTTCTTTACTTATCTAACAACTCAAGGTCGACCTGTTTTTTTGCATGAAATGGATCACCGGGAATCGTGATGATAATGATGACGTCGATAATGTGATTTCTACTACAAAGAATTCATTCAAATTCGATTAATACATACTGTTCACTTCAGCCATCGAACATCCTGTTAGAATCCCAGCTTCCAAGAGGTAGGAAATAGTAAATGAAAATGTTCGTGATCGCCTGCATGCATTATGCAACATATCGAAATCAAATTGCACTGGTTTCATTTACAAACAAACAAAACGAAACAATGAATTAAATTAAAATTTATGCTTACTCGTATGCTTGACGATCGTCTTCAGACATGTTCGAATTGGGTAATGAAGAACAGGACTCAAGATGCACAACAGATGTAAACAGTTGTACGACCTGTATCAGTTGAAAAGATGAATGAATTTGGCTTTTATGGTTGTTTTATAACGTTGGATTGGTAGCTTACGTTGGTAAGCTAACGAGAAATGGGACGAACACCCGACTAAATTCAAGCAGCTTTCCAGAATTGCAAAAATGGAATCTGACGAAACGCGGGCAACACCAAGATCACGACGCGGAAACCCTAACTAGGTCAACTGCGCAGACTCCGCCGACTCGATCTGCTGACGTCACAGCGACATGGAGGTTGAGTCTGACGTCCCCGTCTTAATGACAATGGCGGCACATTGCTACCTCGGCAGGCGACAAGAAATAAAAAGATCAAAATTACAATTAAAAATGGTCCATGAGGGTTGGATGGCAATGATGAAATCTTAGAAGAAACTTAGGGCGAGACGAACAATACCAGTAGACACCGAACTTTATGTTTGTTTCATCAATGAAAGTCCAATTGACACAACCTATCCCCCAGTTCTATACTGCTCTATATATAGTTCTTACCTCATTTGTCAAACGAATAAAAATGCAAGTCCAGAATTGTCTTCCAAAGGAATTATATTTTTTGTAGGCAAGATTAGACGCTAGTACAAATATTTACCGAGTCACTATTTTATGACATCATAAAGCATTTACGCTAAAGAGAGAATGGGAGGGGGGAACAGCACGATTAATTGTGTGTTATGAAAGCCTGCCGGCTTCCCGTTTCACTTACAGCATCATGTCAAGGTTGATTTAATACCTGTAGTTTGATCATTTAATGACATGATGTCGAGGAGAGGGGGGGTTCCTCTTCAAAGCATCCTTCCCCAAAAGAGGAACTCGCCTGCCAACATTACAGTCAGCTGCTTGCTTCTTGTAGGGTTGCTAGGTATACCGGGTTGCTAAACAGTTGAAGGAATATAAAAAGGATTATTACCAACGTTATTCATCGCAGTTCGATTTTAATGTCACCACATTGTTGATTGAACCAATATTGATTTATGAAAGTTGAGAACTGGATTATTTATCTAGGTTAAGTGATAGTCAGTGACGTTTCGTCTCGCCTTCAACAAGCTCATCCCCTAAAGGTCAAAAACATGGCGGCAACAATAGTGCTCGATTACCTTTATATTTCTCTTGCTGCAAACGAAACTTATAATATCATTACTAAATGTCGCTAAGTGTACATTGTTTCCAGTAATAACTCGTCTCCAGTCGCCAATAAGATTTCAAATGTCAGACGAGGTGAAAGACTTGTCATTTCAACGTCTAATAAATACGTCACTGACTCAAATAGTCGGCGAACCACTGACAACTGCTAGAGTAATTGTATAAATAGAGTAACAGATGAAAACGTCATACCTACATCATTAGGTTGTGTTTACAGGTTCAGTTTAAGAGCTAAACGGTAAGCCAGAACATGTTCTACAAAGAAAAAGACATTTTTACGTCAATTGAGAGAATTTTTAACCCTGGCATTTGGTGGTGTGATCAACAATGGTGTAAGAATGAAGTACGCTTCGCGGCCGATAGAGGGCGAGCCGACTGTAAAGGACGTTGGAATTGCAGGGGTGTGGTGGTGAGGGTCACAACACTGAGGGAGGAGTGTCGGCATCACGTGCAATGCGGACATTTTCCCATAAAAATTATGACGAGTCGTTGTTGGAACTCGACCAAATATCGATATTTTAGGCAGAAATACGTAAGGTCATAACCATTACAGTGTTTGGAGGCGAAATCGAGCCAAGAAATTTATCGATTTTTCACCTCACGATGATGCGTGCTCCAACAGCTCATATGCTGATTTCCAATCAAATTCTCGATAGAATTGAGACACGCGCACCTTCTTTCACATTTAAATTGCTAAGTCAAACCTTTAGGCAAGGCGCAAAATGAGACGCAGGACGTAGCAGCCCTGCAAAATTCTACTAGCAGGCAATCACCGCACATTGAATCGCAGTTTTTCACCATACTTGCATCAAATAACAAGAGAACTTCTCTGCTTCGCACCGCTTTTCGTTAATAGGGACGTTGAAAATTAGTCGGAAGGAGTGCTACAAATTACAAATACGAAGGATGAACTCGTTCGTATTTGTAATTGTGAAGGGACGTTGAAATGGGATGTCCAAAGCGAATGTCGCCACCATTGGTCAATGGTCACACTCATTGCAAAAGACTATGTGCTACAGTTGAGTGTGATTTTGCTAGCACGGTGGGCTAATCCCATTGCAGGTTGTTGGGAGATCATTTTTTCATGCAATTTATTGATTTTAATGGTTTCATAATTTAAATTTACTAATTTTACTTTTAAACTTTATTTAACTGTCTTAAATATTTTCTGGATTTTGTATTTTGAATAATTTTCCACGTTAAACATCATTAACGATCAGGTGTCTTTGTTTTTAAAAATGGCTGCCTCACGCTGCTGTTATAGGTTCAGAGCGCATGCGCAAGGGTGTGGCCTATTCAGTGCCTTCCGAATCGTAACTTGGAGAAAGTTACGATTATGAAGGCTTCCAATCATTGAAAAAGTCGGGGGGGGGGGGGGGTTGAGTGGGAGGCACAACTATGCTAGACACACCCGTATTCATATTTGGAAGGCCTAATTCGTGTTTCATTTCAACGTCCATATTGTCACGCCAACTTCACGAAGGAAATTGCGGCATTGGCACTGCACTCCGCAGGGTCACGTGGCACAGGCACAGAGTCACGTCACCCTGCGACTTAACATGCGCAATTTTATAGCGAGTCACCCTGCGTCACCTGCGGAGAATGCCTTGGGCTTTAGGCCAGGTGCACACATGCGATTTTTGCTCGTGCGGTTGCCGCAGGGGCACCTCAGCAATTCAGTGCACACATGCGGTGAAATGTCACCAGTACACATTTAGCAACTGTCCAGAAGGCGTGCCCTTTTTGCCTACCAAATCTCAAAACTAAGAAACCGCGCGGATGTGAGCATCACTCAATAGACCAAGTGGTACTACGCCATCGGATGTTGGGGTGCGGTCCCGTTGCGGTTCGGTATGGATTTGCGGGCATTATTAGACGCAAATCCGATTTGAGGGACCGCCGGATGTGTGTATGCACTCCCCCATTGCAACTAATGTACATTCATGTCATAATTACCAGGCCGCACCGGGCCTTAAGTACTGCTTTTGGATGAAAAAAAGACGTTATTTTCGTACCTCACGATATGCCTATTTGTGGCCTAATGTTAGGGACAGGCCATTTTCGATAACAACGGGAGCGGTTTATTGCGTTGGACACACCAGTTCTCGTCTGATCTCTACAGTTAAGCGCCACAACTCCAGCTAGTACTGGCATTAATGACCGCTTGAGAAAACTGGGTACTGCTAGTATCCAGGGCCGGCCATCCGGGGGGTGCAGAGGGTGCATTGCACCCGGGCCCCACGATTGAGGGGGGCCCCATCATCAGTACCCATCAAGGTCCAGATCATTGCTAATAATAAAAGTTTAATACGTCATTGTAGGGGCAACGTCCCTCATTCGACCCTGCCAATGCAACATAACCTAAACGTAACCTAACAACCCTGCCATTGAACTACACCAGGGTTGTACAACCTTTCTGGTGTTATGGGTCACTCGGCTGTTCCATGAACTGATTGCCCGCCACAGGCTGTCAAAACCAAAATGGGTGAAGATAACGTTAGGTGTTACACAGCAGGTAGGCTATCATGCATAATTAGAAATAATGCACCATGGGCCACATTACAAGCCTCAATGGGCCACAGGTTGGACAACCCAGAATTAGAGGTTAAGAGTCAATAATTTAATAATGCTATTATTTTGGGGTTGTTAAAACCAAAATACCCTTAATAATCAAAAGTGTAATAAAAAATATAATGACACAGGTCCAACTGAAAATGTTCCAAGGTGTGGACGTCCACATAAGCTTTCAGACCAACTCATAAATGCAATGGCGACATATTAGGACACATGGCATCATCCAAAAATGTAATACCTTCCAAAATTAGGAAGGATCTCGGAATGGGATAGGAGGGTATCTAATAGGAGTCCATTTACTCTGAATCCTTTTATTTTTACTTTTGGAAAAATATTTTGGGGCCCCAAAAGAATTTTTTCACCCGGGCCGCTTTATAGAGAAGGCCGGCCCTGCTAGTACCCAATAATCGTCGTAACAGTGTAGTGTCTGTGCAGACTCCGCATTAGATATATGCAGTGGACGGGGCTCTACTGGCCTTGTAGTTGAAGGGTCCTAAAACACCAACAAAACAATAAACTGTAGTTAAGCAATGCCACCCCAGATAGTATTAGCATGGGTGGCCGCTTGCGAACACGTTACGAGTCGTCGTAACAGCATAGTGTCTGGGCTGACTCCGCATTAGAACTATGCAGTGGACGGGGATCTAATGGCCACTGTAGTTCAAGGGCCCTAAAACGCCAAAAATCAATCAGTCGAAACGTAATGACAGTGGATGCCAAAATTACAAATGATTCGAAGAATACTGTGACCAATAGCTACTAACCCTTTTCCGGAATATGGTAGAGTCGGGTACCCATCTTTGTCCTGAAGGGGCACATGGCTGCTAGCCAAAGCTATTCATGGTCGGTCTACTGTTCGTTGGGGCACTCCACCGAGCCCGAGAATTATGCCTCATCTATCTAATGTATAGTTAGGCGCGCCTGGGTGGCGTAAGAGGTAGTTTATTAGATTACTGCGCAGGGGTTCCAGGTTTGATACTGAATCTAGATGGGCTGGCTTCTTTCGGGTGACAGAGAGGCCCTGAGTGCGTCTTCTTTCGGATGAGAATTAAAACCTAGGTTCCGCATGGCATACGATGGCATCTGCACGTAAAAGAACCCTCTCTACTATGCAACGGGTAGATGAGGCAAAACTTTACAGGTGTAGGAACCTTTCCTCTCTCCCTCCATCTGATGGAGGTGAAGTGCCCCAACCAAATAGCAGACTGACGATAAATAAGCATAGGGATTGCAGCTTTGGTGCACTCGGTACTTACTTCTCTCTCTCTCTCTCTCGCCTGAAAGAAGTCAATCCACCTGACTCCAGTATCGAACCTCAGACCACTGACGCTGTAATCGAGGCCACCGAAGTCAGGTGGGTTTTCCAAGGACACTACCAACACCACAACAGCACATGAAGGGTGTAATTAAAATTGCAGAAAATAGTTTCACTGGTATGGAGCATAGGGCATCGAATAATGTTTTTTGGCCCACGATCTCAAGAGGAACTAATGTAATTATTCGAATAATTACAGGTCACAGTGACGTAAATCGTTTGGCCCATTCCATAAAAGGAAACAACGATGATGCAAACGAATATATTAAATGGATGATCAAAGTACAAAGGTCACACTGTAGCTTTATCATTCATAACGCAAATATATTTCCGCCCGCACAAACAACAGATGATTTATGTCTACCTGATAATTTATAATAAAGCATTAAATCAATGGATTAATCCTAAACAGGTGATTTGTATATAGTACTATACTACAAATTAGCACCGGTCGACAATGACGTCATTTAGGTACGAAGAATTTATGTTGAACCACGCCTCCTTTATTGATAAGGGAAACAAAAAAACTTAATAATTTCGCTTCAACTAACCGGGCGAGAGGGGCCCCCAATGTGCCTTCCGTGTGATTGAAAGTAAAACGGTGGTCCCGTTCGGTTTAGGATGTTATTCGCACCGTAAACGGACCCTCTCTTCTATGCGTAGGAACTCGGCGAAATGCCTCGGCAGCCGACTGCGGAAAAACAGCATTCGGACCCTGTCAGAGAAGGAGGGCTATTGGTTACTTGCTTTGTTTCAATTAGCCAAAAGTCACATTTTCCCTTCAATCAATCGAAAAACGTCTACCTCTAAGACCTATCATTGAACCCTCCGGCTCACTATTAGCGTTGCTGGCTTTCAATCGGTGGGTGCTGGTTTAATCCTGATCGAGATACAGTACTTGGTTTCGTTATGGGGAAAGCCAGAAGGAGGGGGGAAGCCCAATATGCGCCTTCCGTCTCGAATAGGAAGTGAAACCGGTGTCCTATGCTGTTTTTGTTTGTTGATGTTTCAAGGCCCTTCAACTACAATGGTCATTAGAGCCCCTTCTACTGCATAGTACTAATGTACAGACACTACACTAATGCGACGATTTTGGGGTATTGGCGGTACCGAGTTTTCCCAAGCGGCCACCCATGCCAGTACTACAGTGAAACCTCTCTAATTGGTACACCTGTGGGACCGAGCCAAAGTGTACCCATCAGAGGGGTGTACCCATAAGAGGGGTATGGGTATATAAATTAATCAAAACAATATATTGTTTTATATTGTGTTTTTTAACTGCAAAAAATGCATTGTATAATATAATATTTCACAAAATTATTGAAGTACACAAATTTAATTTTTACAAACAAATCAATCAAGGGACGTTTGTCTACAATCAAGCTACGTTCTTATTTGCTACCTATGGCAGGGTCGGGTGGGTACCCATCTTGCCCGTCTGAATAGATGCGAGGGTGATCTTTTGGACTGCATTTTTCCCCAGCCAGATACAGACTAAAGCTGCAACCCCTGTGTATATTTATTGTAGGCCTACTGTTCTTTTAGGTATTCCACCAATGCCAGGTGGCAAGCTCCTACACCTGGAAATGTTGCCTCACCTACCCGTTGCACAGTAGAAAGTTCTTTTATGTATAAATGCCATTGAACACCAAATGGGACTATGGTTTTACTTCTAATCCAAAGAAAGGCACACTCGGGGCATCTCTCTTGCAGAAATGAAGGCAACCCGCCTTGGTCCAGTATCGAACCTAGAACCACTGTTGCAGTTACCAAGCACCCTGTCCACTGCGTCACCGAGGCAGGATGTACCCATTACAGAGGGGGTTATCTGAAAATGGTGACATGTATTAATGTACCAATGGAGGTGGGTACCCATTAGAGAGGTGGTTTCTGAAAAGTGGTGACATGTATGAGGTGTACCAACAGAGGGGTGTACCCATTAGAGAGTGTACCGTTAAGAGGGGTAGTAATACTATTAACTCTATGGGCGAAAAATCGGTGCCTGAAAAATCTGTACCGATATGAGGGGTGTACCCATAAAGAGGTTTCACTGTACGTGGGGTTGCGCTGCTCAACTTCAATGGTCAAACGACGCGTTACCTGGTTACTGGATCAATCCTGACTTCTTACGGGAGTAGGAAAGTCAAGTGCGCCTTCCGTTTCTGGATTTTTTTGTTTCGTTGGTGTTTTAGGGCCCTTCAACTACAAGGTCATTAGAGCCCCGTCCACAGCATAGTTCTTATGCAGAGACTGCACAGACACTACACTAATGCGACGATTCCCAAGCGGCCACCCATGTCAGTACTAACCGGGGTTGCGCTGCTTAACTTCAGTGATCAGACGAGAACTGGTGTGTCCAACACAATTCGCCGCTCCCCTCTTCACTGCGGAGGGGGCACTTTGACCGACACGCGACACCTGCAAATGTTATACCCATCTACATGTACATTTTGCTACATGTAGCAAGGGTTCTTTTCCGTGCAGTGGGCCCACGACTTCACTCGTCAACCGGCGGAAGGTGCACTGGGGGCCTCGTTCTCGTTCTCTCTCGCCTGAAAGGATCGAACCAACAACCACTGACTCGAGTGCAGCACTATCTCTGCACCGCCGGAGGTAGAGTTGGCCAAGTATGACTCACAGGACATAATTTAGCATCCTGGTTCTGCACGCATGACAGACATTTTAAATCATATCAGGTGCTCTGTGTAAGGCCTCTTCAGGAAGAGTGACAAGCAAAATAAATTAAAAAATCAGAATTAAAAGGGGGACAGGAGTGGAGAAGGGGAAAAGAAGCCTGGTTTAAACTAGTCCGCGTCAAAGATGGCAAACTCAATGTTGAAGTCATGCCAAAATCCTTAACAACGATTAGAAACACCTGGTCACAATTCTGGATTTTGAATGATGCTGACAAGAGAAAAAAAATAGAAATTAGTTTTTCAAATGCTTTACTGACGTCCATCACTGATTACCTCCAACATTAGTTTAAATCTGCCCTTGAACTTTTATATTTAATATCCACAAGGGTTGGGAGAGAAAGCCAGGTGACAATAATAGGCACGGATGCCACCTGGGGGAGTGAGGGAAAGGAAGGGGAGCCAATACAATTGGTTGCACTAACGACCAGTTCCTAATTAACACACTAACACAAATGGCTAATGAACCGAAAAGATTAGTAAAAAATTTTTGGTTTGTTGGTGTTTTAGGGCCCTTCAACTACAAGCAGGGCCGGCCTTCTCTATAAAGGGGCCCGGGTGCAAAAATCCTTTTGGGGCCCCAAAATATTTTTCCAAAAGTAAAAATAAAAGGTTTCAGAGTAAATGGACTCCTCTTAGATGCCCTCCTATCCCATTCTGAGATCCTTCCTAATTTTGGAAGGTATTACATTTTTTGGATGATGCCATGTGTCCTAATATGTGGTCATTGCATTTATGAGTTGGTATGAAAGCTTATGTGGACGTCCACACCTTGGAACATTTAGTTTTAACAACCCCAAAATAATAGCATTATTAAATTATTGATTCTTAACCTCTAATTCTGGGTTGTCCAACCTTTGGTCCATTGAGGCTTGTAATGTGGCCCATGGTGCATCATTCTAATTATGCATTATAGCCTACTTGCTAGGTAACACCTAACGTTATCTTCACCCGTTTTGGTTTTGACAGCCTGAGGCTGGTAATCAGTTCATGGAACAGCCGAGTGATCCACAACACCAGAAAGGTTGTACAACCCTGGTGTAGTTCAATTGCAACTGGTTGTTAGGTTACGTTTAGGTTATGTTGCATTGGCAGGGTCGAATGAGGGACGTTGCCCCTACAATGACGTATTAAACTTTTAATATTAGCAATGATGTGGGCCCTGATGGGTACTGATGATAGGGCCCCCCCCCTCAATCGTGGGAACCGGGTGCAATGCACCTTCAGCACCCCCAGGATGGCCGGCCCTGAGTAGAAGGTCATTAGAGCCCCGTCCACAGTGTAGTTCTTATGCAAAGACTGCACAGACACTACACTAATGCGACTATTTTTGGGTATTAGCAGTGCCCAGTTTTCCCAAGCGGCCACCCATGTCAGTACTAGCTGGGATTGCGCTGCTTAACTTCAGTGATCAGACGAGAACTGGTAAAAAAATTAATCAAAAAAAAAAAAATACCTTGACTGCTATTTGCTCTTTTGTAAATCTGTGCATTTTTTAGCAACTAGGTTATGTACAAAAACGTTAATTTGCGAAGGTTTGTTCCCGTTTCCATGGCGACGTTATTGATCTGGAGTGCTTAGAAAAATATTCAATAGGCAGATGGACCTGATTTTCAAAGTGATGTGATGCAAATATGTGTGAAAAGTTCAAAATCAGAAAAGTGATATCAAAAAATTGATAAAAAATTATGCTGAAGAAACGTCCCAGAGATATAGTAAGTGCACAATTCTGAAAAAAAGCTATTATTATTTAGTTATAATTAATCAAATATTTGCATGTAGGCTCATTTGCATGAAACCGAATTATGAACGAATTGGTGGGGGGCTATTTTTTCTCTCTATCTCTCTCTCTGAAAATTATAGTTAGATATTCAAAGTTGTACATTTGATTCAAAACACACCAAAAAAGAAATAACTCGCCTTGAAATTCAAAAGCAGTTGGTAAATGATCGAGCTCTGCATGAATCCTTACTAAAAGAAAAACGAATTAATTTAAGTAAAATTCACACGAGCATATTTGAGGAACAAGATGAGGAGAAAACTCTGAAAGAGATCAGACGACAACAAGTAAGACGATATCATTTTTTGCTGCCATTATTAATCAGTATGTAAATTTTAGTATCAATTATCTTTTCAAAAGGAAAAAGAGTTGGCGGAAAGCAAACGACAAGAAAAACTGATCGACATTGAAAGACTTGCAGCCCTTGAAAAACTTGAATTGGAGAAAATTGCTCATGAAAAGAGAAAATTGCAGATTTTGCAAAATAGGTAAACTTAAAAAGTGATTCCGCCTTCCAGAGGTAATGGTGCGTGTCAGCTCGAACCCTATTTCTTATTGATCAGTGAAGAATTTCAAGAATTTAAAAGACAACTGAGAAGAGCGCAGACGGCGAAAGAGCAACTCGATCAGATAATCCAAAATCAAATAGAAAACAATTTAACCAAGGTAAAATTGTCTTAAATTATTTCTAACTAACTGCTCATCATTACCATATCCCTATTCCGCTTACGGCAGGGTTAGATCCAGACCCGGCTCGTGGGTTTCAGGCGCCCTAGGCAAGTGTGTCCATCGCCGCCCACATTAATTTAATGTAGGGCCTGTTCACACCCTTGGCATTCGTCCTATTGTCAATGAATTGCTATGCCTCTGCAACAGGGCTCGACAAAACACCAACATTTCGAAAAATCCCCACCAATCAGAGAAGTTTGGGTACCCCAGGACTATTGTTTGTTGGTGTTTTAGGGCCCTTCAACTACAAGGTCATTAGAGCCCCGTCCACTGTGTAGACCTGATGCAGGGACTGCACAGAAACTACACTAATGCGACGATTTTTGGATACTAGCGGTACCCAGTTTTCTTAAACGGCCACCCATGTCAGTACTAACTGGGGTTGCGTTGCTTAACTTCAGTGATCAGACGAGAACTGGTGTGTCCAACGCAACTCGCCGCTCCCCCCCCCCCCAGGACTATGGACATTTTCGATGACCGATAGACTGCATGGCAAGGAAGTACCTCTGAAATTACCGCCCCTTTGAAACTTGCCGCCCTAGGCAGCCGACTAGGCTTGCCTACCCCCATGACGTCAGATCTGCTAGTTTTGGCTAACGTCTTGTTGGTGTTTTAGGGCCCTTCAACTACAAGGTCATTTGAGCCCCTGTGTAGTTCTAATGCAGAGACTGCACAAAACTGCACTAATGTGACGTTTGGTGGGAATTAGCGGCACCCAGATTTCCCAAGCGACCACCCATATTAGTACAAGCTGGAGTCGCGTTGCTTAACTTCACTGATCGGGCGAGAACTGGTGGTCCCACTCCCTTCCACTTCCCAAGGTCTCCATCTACTCCCCACATTACCCTATTCCATTACGCCCAACCCAATTCAGCCTTCCACTACCCCAGGGTCTCTTAAACTCTTCTGATGGCTTTTTGTTTTGTTAATGTTTTACGGTCTTTTAACTGGATTTACTGGATTAGTTTCGTGGGTTGGGGAGTAAGCCAGGCAGTCATAAGAGGACGAACCCTTAGAAGGCTGCCCGCGGGAGATGAGGAGGTAGGTGAAAGGATGAAGGAGAGGGTTAATTTGCAGCACCCAACGTTCTTTACTAACCACCCTTGTTGGTATTGACGTGGGCTTGCGCTGCTTAACTTCAGTGATCTCACGGGAACTGGTGTGTCCAACGCAACTTGGCTGCACACGCAACTACAATGGTCATTAGAGCACTGTGCACTGCATAGTTCTAATGCAGATTCTGCACAGACAGTACGCTGTTATGGCGTTTTTGGGTATTAGTAGTACCCAGTGTTCCCAAGTGTTGCATTGCTTAACTTCAGTGATAAGACGAGAACTGGTGTGTTCACCGCAATACAGCCCGCTCTCTCTTCTGTTTGTTTGTTTGTTGGAGTTTAAGGTCCCATCAACTACAAGGTCATTAGAGACCCGCCCACTGTATAGTTCTAATGCATATACTGCATAGATACTACACTAATGCGACGATTATTGGGTATTCGCAGTACCCAGCTTTCCCAAGCGACCACCCATGTCAGTACTAACTGGGCTTGCGTTGCTTAACTTCAGTGATCAGACGAGAACTGGTGTGTCCAACGCAACTCGCCGCTCCCCTCTCTCTTCTGATTGCGGCTCTGGCTTTCCACTACTCCAGGGTTTCTTCAACTCTTCAGACTGCGACTCACTTGAAAAAAGCATACAGCTTAGGGACCCATTAGCTCCTAACCTAATCCAGTGCTTTGTATTAATAGACCAGATCATCATCCCAGTGCGTAATCGTCCGACTGGAACACATCCTGACCTTTCACTACCCAGGGTTTCTTACACTTTTCTGATTACGGCTTTCTTGAATGAACTATATGGCTCAGGGGCCCATTAGGCTGATAAGCTAAACTAGTGCCTTGCATGAATAGACCAGATCACCATCATCACTACTAACCTTTTCTCGCCCATGGTAGGGTCGAGTGTGCATTTGTCTCATTGGTACACATGGTCGATTGTTTGGACAAGTCTCTAACACTAACAAAAGAGATACCAGAGTCTTTCCAACAAATTCCAAACTACCCCCTAATATGCACTCATGACACCCCTCATATGTACTGCAGTATGCGCATTTGTCATTCCGTTTTCAAGGCTTTTGCACACTCCCCCAAACCCTGATCCATTTAGCATAGCCCCACTCCTAATCACTAAAGTCGAGAGCCCTGGGACCCTCCAATCATGTAGGACTCCATTTCATCTGAGCGGCTATACTGCGTCGGACAAGCAGTTCTCATCTGATCACTGAAGTTAAGCATCGCAATCCCAGCTAGTACTGACATGGGTGGCCGCTTGGGAAAACTGGGTACTGCTAATACCCCAAAAATCGTCGCAGTAGTGTCTGTGCAGTCTCTGGATCAGAACTATGCTGTGGACGGGGCTCTAATGACCTTTGTAGTTGAAAGGCCCTAAAACACCAACAAAAAAAAAACCATATCTGAATCTATGTTTGTAACAGGCTGCGATTAAATTAAAGACTTTTCTTGGAAGGTTAAAGAGAAGGAAGAGCAACAACAGGACATGGATCGTGAAAGAGAGTTTCTTCAGTTGATGAAAGAGCAACAGTGGCAAATGAAAGACATGCAGAAGAAAAATCTTCAATTTTCACTTCTGAAACAAATGGAAGAAAAAGCATTCAAGAAACATTCGCGAGATTATCACGAAAAGCAAAGTGAAAGAGCATACATTGAGAACTTAATCGATGACATTCAGCATGAAGAGAAAAGGTCATTTTTGTTTACATCTGCCACTGCTTCCAATGGTAACTCCAGAGAGGACGTAGAGAAAAGGGTCAATAATAGTAAAAAAAAAATAGCGATAGAAAGGGAGGTGGGCTGAAGGTGAACATGTGAAAGACATTACTAGCTTTCAGATGCGAAGGACAAGGAAATGAAGGCGACGTACTCTCTGGGGTCGACCTGATGACAAATGTGCAAGAGTTCAAGTACCTAGAATCAGTGTTCCAGAGCAATGTGCTATGTTACACTGACGGGTTGGGGAGTAATCCAAGCAGCCATAAAAGGCTGAACCCTTAGGAGGCTGCTCACGGGAGATGAGGAGGTAGGTGTAGAGCACATAGGAGAGGGGAAATTTGCAGCTTGTTGTTTGTTGGTGTCTTAGGGCCCTTCAACTACAAAGGTCATTAGAGCCCCGTCCACAGCATAGTTCTTATGTAGAGACTGCACAGACACTACACTAATGCGACGATTTTTGGGTATTAGCAGTACCCAGTTTTCCCAAGCGGCCACCCATGTCAGTACTAGGTGGAGTTGCGCTGCTTAACTTCAGTGATCAGACAAGAACTGGTTTGTCCAACGAAATTCGCCGCTCCCGAAATTTGCAGCACCCAACGCTCTTTACCAACCACCCATGTTGGTACTAACGTGGGCTTGCATGGAGGAATAGATTCGGGTGTGACCCATAGGATCAATGTAGGGCGGATGAACGGGGCCAGGCAAGTGGAGTCCTGTGTGATGAAAGGGTCCCAATGAAGTTCGGGGGGAAATTGTGCAGGGCAGTGGTTTGGTCAGCTACGCTAGATGGATCAGAGTATTGGGCAGTTCGAAAGAGCTTTGACAACAGAACGCAAGTACTGTAAGCTAAAATGCGAATGCTGCGGGTACAAGTGAAGACAGGTCAAGAGAAGAAAGAATTAGGAATGACTACTGTAAAGACAGCTTGGTAGTGTTGGGCATCGTGGACATTTTGTTCCTTCGTTGGTGTTTTAGGGCCCTTGAACTATAAGGTCATTAGAGCCCCACATCGTGGACAAGATGAGAAAGAAATGATTGAGCATGTGACGAGAAGATCGGGAGTGGAGCTGGTTAGGTCCATCACAGGGATGCAGATTATTGGAAGCACTAAAGGCAGGGAAAGACCAAAACAGAAGTGGGAGTTGTTGTATGAATAGGCATGTTAGTGTGTGGGGTGGATGGAGACCTGGTGGGAAATAGACGGGAGTGGAGGGCCAGAACATGAAGACGCGATCCTGCGACAGGCGGGATAAGGGTATGACGATTGCATGACATGGTGATTGCATCCAATGATCCTTGCTCCTCCTCTTGTCATCCTCATGCAATCACCAGGATTTGAGATCCTGAAGCAGCTTCTGGATTGGGTATTTAGTCGGTTATATAACATCACTGGCATCTCTGAACCTTATTTGCTGAAATTCGGAATTAGTTTCTTACACCTGAGAATTTTATGCCTTGATTTGCACATTTCTTCCCAGTGTAGGAAGTAATTCTGTCAACGCAAAGGTAGGTCACCGGCCTTGAAGAGCTCACGAGTCAATCCAGTACGGACTGTAGCAGCCTTTGACAACACTACATTTACTAACCAATAACCACGCTTATGGCAGGGTCGGGTACCCATTTTTGTCGTAATGGGAGATATGGGCCATCCGACAGATGTTATTTTTATGCAGGCAGCTAAAGTTGAACCCATTAAACCCCATTTCCCGCCTATGACACGGTACTGGACGGTACCGGAAGTTTTCCCGAACTTCACATATTTTACGCCGTGTTGGAAGGGTACAGGCACCACACGGTAGGCATCGGTTTTACTCCCCATCCGACGGAAAGCGAGCTGCGGGCCTCTTTTTCCACCCGAAAGAAGTCAATCCAATTTAATCTGGTATCGAACCTGGAACCAATGAAGCAGTTGAGCGAGATCCGTAAAAGCTCCTTTTCCCATGGAGTAAATTATTAGGTTAATAAATTTCCCAGATACAAAGGCCCACTCCAGGGCATTGGTAATGAATGGTTTCCACACATGGTATTCAACGCCTTATAGCTAGAGCATCACGAGCGGATGTATTGCGTTGGACACACCAGTTCTAGTCTGATCACTGACGTTAAGCAACGCAACGCAACCCAGTTAGTACTAGCACGGGTGAGCGCTTGGAAACACTGGCACTGCAATATCCAAATCGTCGTAACCAGGGCCGGCGCGAGGCGGGTTCAGCGCGTTCGCGGAACTCGGCCCCACGCCTTATGAAAATGTAAAATGTTATTCCCCTACAAAAGCAGCTCCTAACCCTTTTCCAGCCTATGGTAGGGTCGAGTACTCATCTTGTCCCTCTGAATGGACACAAGGGTGATATATTACAACGATGTATTTTCGTAGCCTGTAGCCCACCAAAATTGCTACCCTTATGTTTTACGTTCAAATGGCATCGTACACCACACGGGACCTCGACTTTTACTTCTTATCCGCAAGAAGGCCCAGTAGTGAACCTAGATTTTTGTTGTTTGTTGGTGGTTAAGGTCCCGTCAACTACAAGGTCATTAGAGACCCGTCCACTGCATAGTTCTAATGCATTGACTGCACAGACACTACACTAATGCGACGATTATTGGGTATTAGCAGTACCCAGCTTTCCCGAGCGACCACCCATGTCAGTACTAACTGGGCTTGCGTTGCTTAACTTCAGTGATCAGACGAGAACTGGTGTGTCCAACGCAACTCGCCGCTCAGTGAACCTAGAACGTTTGACATTGTTACCGAGCACGCTACCCACTGGGCCACCGAGGCGGGATTTTTTTTCCTACCAAAGGCGCCGCAAAATATTTTTGAACTCGGTCCCTCAAAAGTTCGCGCCGGCACTGGTCGTAACAGCGTCTGTGCAGACTCTGCATTGCAACTACGCAGGGTTCTAGTCAGTGGCGGATCCAGGGGGAAGCACTACAAAAAAAAAAAGTGCGTCCCAAATATTTTAAATATTCAGAATCCCTTAGTATAAATCTAGCTAGCAATTACAATAGGTCCTCTCCTGCCCCTTAGACAATGTCCTATCTTCAGTGGTTTAGCCAACTACAGATTGGACTGCAACTGTTGGGCTGACAGTATAGAAATGGGGATAGTAATGCACAAATGCCTCATCAGTTGTGCCCCACTGAGGCCTTGAGGAGGGAGCAATTGCTGCATTGCTCCCCCTTCTAGATCCTGGTTATACTGACCATTGCAGTTGTAGGGCCCTAAAAAACCAACAAAACAACAGGCTAGAGAGCATCATAGAACTTTAAATGAAATTTAGAACACTATTAAAAGTCGCACAGTTAAAGAAGGTTATATTTTGTGATCAATTTTCTTAATTTGCCAAATCTGAAACTTCTTTTCCTAGGTCGTTAGAAAGAAAGCTGGCCAAACGACGACAGGTTCAGAAGACGTTTGAAGATTACTGGCTTATGAGAGACAAACTCCGCGAAAAAGAGAGGAAAGTAGAAATGATGGAAAGTAAGAGAATGCAAGAATATTTTCGACAACAGCAAGCTCGAGATAAGATGTTTCAAGATGCCCAAGCAGAAAGGTTAAATCGACTGGAAGAGTTAAAAGACAAGGTAAAGAAGGGGCTCTCTTATTGTTGGTGTTTTAGGGCCCTTCAACTACAAGGTCATTAGAGCCCCGTCCACAGTGTAGTTCTTATGCAAAGACTGCACAGACACTACACTAATGAGAAGATATTTGGGTATTAGCAGTACCCAATTTTCCCAAGCAACCACCCATGTCAGTACTAAGTGGGGTTGCGTTGCTCAACTTCAGCGATCAAACGATAACTGGTGTGTCCAACGCAATTCACCACTCTAGGGGCTCTCTAGAGCAGTGGTTCTTACCCTATGGTTCTTCCCTATAAAAGGCTTGACATTTCATAATTTGAACCAGTTTCCTTGAACATTTTCTTGTTTCTGGTTCAAAGACTGGCCTTGGAATCCAGTTTCATGTCAGTCGGAACTAGGACAACTGGACGGGGCGCTAATGACCCGAGGCACCAACAAAAAACAACAACAAGGGAGAGACCAAAGCAGACGTGGGAGCAGGTTGTCCGTAAGGATATGGCAGTGTTTGGGGTGGACGGGAACCTGGTGGGAGATGACGGGAGTGGAGGGCTAGAACCCATAGACCGTAAGGGTATGAAGACGATGAATCATTTGTGCAAATGGAAAAATGTTGAAAATTTTTCAGTCTACTCGCATACCAGGTACACAGTGCCGGATTTAGATATTGAGAGGCCCTAGGCTATTTCAGTTTTGAGGCCCTTTTGAACCCCTTAAGTTTTTACGCCTGCTAAATGTTGAGGCCCTAGGCTTCAGCCTAATTAGCCTATTGGTAAATCCGGCACTGCAGGTACATTAATATACACCGAGATTGATGTGGACCATTTTCTGCATTTAAAGTTAGCTCTAGTGCTAATTGAAGAACGGCAAAGGAAAGAGATGATGGAGCAACGATTATTGGAAAATCAAGCCAAAGATTATGAAGAAAGATATCGTCGAAGAGAAAAGGTGGGTGAAATTGGACCACAGCACTCAGTTCTGTGTCAAGTCTGGTGATGTTTGCAAAAATTCATTACAATTTGCAAAATAAAGTTTACAGAGGGTGTTAGAGCACTGCTAAAATAATCCTTCATCAGTCCCTCTCCTTGCCTTCATATGAATGAATATGAATATGTAATCCTTTGTGACGGATACCTTGCTAGTGAGATTTTTCATGCTTCACCCGTATGCCTAGATCTCCACCAGCACCCTAGCAACACCTTTGCCTTTCGCACCCATTCCAGCCGCTCCACCCCAGAACCCATCACTCCCAGAACCTCTTCCAATGTGGGGGTTCCCCAACCCCTCCTGCAGTGGCCCAGCGCTGGACAGGCCAGGATCACATGCCTGACATCCTCCACTCGATCCCCACAAAATCCGCAGCCCTCCTCTCCACCTGTGATCTTTGCCATCCTCTTTTTCGTCTCCAGTGACCCAGCTCTTGCCCGAAACAGAAGTGAGCTCTCCCACGTATTGTCATAGATTACCTCCCTCTCTATGTTAAGCTTGTTCCCATACACCGTCAGCGTTTTCTTTGCCGTCCTTCCCTCCATACTCTGCCGCCACTGCCCTAACCCCCATTCCTTTACTTTGTCCCGTACTAGCCTTTGCAGTGTTGTTGCCCCCTCCTTGCCTTCCCTGGGTTAAAGGGTTATTCCTATCTTCTTTGACATACGGTTTACCCTTCTCTCCCAGTTGGTAGATACCCTCATGTCGTTTACCCATGCATTGACCTGCCATACTGGATTTTCCTTCTCTAGTCAGGAGTATGGGTCAGAGTGTTGGGCAGTTAGGAAGAACCATGAACGGCAAATGCAAGTGGCCGAGATGCGAATGCTGCGCTACATGAGTGGGGTGACGCGATTGGACAGAATTAGAAACGATTACATTAGAGGTAGCCTGGGGGTGGGAGATATTGCAGAGAAGATGAGAGGGAACCGGTTGAGGTGGTATGGGCATGTGATGCGAAGGGGAGAGGAGGAGCTTATTAGGTCCATTATGGGACTGCAGGTGGTTGGGGGCATCAGAGGTAGAGGAAGACCGAAGCGGACGTGGGAGCAGGTGGTGCAAAGGGACATGGAGGTCTATGGGGTGGAGGGGGACTTGGTGGGAAATAGGCGGGAATGGAGGATTAGAACCCACAGACCCGACCCTGCCTCAGGCGGGAGAAGGGCGAGATGATGATGATGAGTCCCCATATCCTGCATAGGTATACCAACTTACTTATCATTTCTCTCTGTTCAAATGTAGACCACCACATGTCCCCTTGTATTGCTTCTACTGCTGTAAATCTACTTCCCCCTAAGGCCATCCTACCTAACCTTCTTTGGGCTACTTCCATACAGTCCATTACCTTTTTACTAATGCACAGAACCTCGTTTCCATACGTTAGCCCTGGCACTGCTACTGCTTTCCATAGCCCCTTAACCATTTCATACCTTGAGAATGAATCAAATGCCAGTTTCCTTATTAATCCTTCTCTGGTTTTTAGCTTACACGTGATGTTTTCCTCCATTGCTTTTAGGTATCCCCTATAATTTGTGAGTTTGATCCCCAGGTATGTAGCCTCTGACACTACACCTATCAACCTCTCCCCAAGCTTGATTGGCATCTTATTACTAGGCTGCATGTCATCCCCTCCTATGATCATCAGCTTTGTTTTGTCTTGACCAAATTCTAACTGAAAATCCCTACTGAACTGCTCACAGAACTTCACTTCAGTGAACTTCAACATAAACTCAAGTTCTAGTCAATGCAGCCAGTTTCGCTTTTCATACAGGCTGATGTGGGTCAAAGGCTCCTGGGGGTAAAAATGTCGGAACACGGATCTAATCAGACACCTTAATTTATATATAGGAAATGCTGCAATTTGAAAATCAGAAAAGGATTTCTGCTCGAAGCTCAATACTGCGGCAAATGCAACAAAGAGAAGAACGGTTATATCAAGATCTGGCTGAAGAGGAAAGATATCGGCAGAAAGTAGGCTGGCCTTCACAGATTTTGATCAAATTCGTCATACATTTCGTTTACTGAAAGGTAATAGAATCATTATTACTTCTTTAACGCAGGTTAATAAAGATCTAACAAAAGATCACATACGAAAGCAAATATATAGACATCAGAATGAAAAGCAGTTGGAATATCTTAAAGAATTACAAAGAATGATGAAGGAAATGAAAATGCGGAAAACTGATGAAAAGGTGACTCGATGATTAGCGTGCTGCAGGATCATTTCTAATCTAGGCATTTGGCTTATTACTGGTAGCAGAGGGAGTCTTATATGTTTGGATGGTGTTTTAGGGCCCTTCAACTACAAGGTCATCAGAGCCCCGCCCACAGTGTAGTTCTTATGCAGAGATTGCACAGACACTACACTAGGGCGACGATTTTTGGATACTAGCGGTACCCAGTTTTCCCAAGCGGCCACCCACGTCAGTACTAACTGGAGTTGCGCTGCTTAACTTCAGTGATCAGACGAGAACTGGTGTGTCCAACGCAATTCGCCGCTCCCAGTGTTAAGACGACATTGGTATTAGCAGTATCAAGTGTTTGCAAGCGGTCACCCATGCCAATACTATCTGGGGGTGCGTTGCTTAGTAGTATGTTACGACAAACGGGTTGGGAAGTAGCCCAACCAGCCATAACGGACCGGACCCTGTGAAGGCTACTCGCGGGTGAGGGGGAGATAGCAGAGAGGGATGTAGGCAGGGCCGGCCCTAGAGTTTGCGAGGCCCAGTACCAAGTTGTTTTAATTCACCAGCGCGGGGCCCAAAGCTGTCGCCTTGCCCTAAGGCCGGCCCTGGATGTAGGAGAGGGGAAATTAGTAGCACCCAATGTTCCCAACCAACCACCCATGTCAGTACAAACTTGGGTTGTGTTGCATAACTTCAATGATCTGACGAGAACTGGTGTATCCAACGCAATTCAGTTGCAATTTAGCTTCAGTGTTAAGACGGGAACTGGCATGTCCAATGCAATACATCCGCTCCCTAGCACAGGGACAGAAGCCCTAGAAGAGAGACTTCCGTCCCACATGGAGAGTAAATCCATGGTCTACTGTGTGGTGTTTACGATTACATTTCGCCCCTGGGAGGGTAAATGGCCGGTTTTTTTGTTGCTCTGTTTAATGTAATAATAATTTTAATAAAATAAAAGAAACACAAACATTAAGCAAGACTGTCACATAAAAAATGCAAACATAAACTAAAATTCGAAATTGTAGGCTATGCCTTTCAGAAAGTCTATTAAATTTCTATCACTGATGTCCTCCACAATGCGTAGAATTCTTGCCGAAATTGCTGAATTTTCACCTTACCTATTCCTTGAAACACTCAGAAAAAGGTCTGAACGAACAATGCTGTTTTTCTAGGTAATAACAGAATAACAAAAACACACGGCCATTTGCCCTCCCAGGGGCGAAACATCCGAGGGACGAAATGTGTGGGGGGGGGGGGGGAAAGCCCCGGGGGGGAAAGCTCCGGGGGCGAAAACTACTCAGGGGCGAACGTTCCGGATCCCGTTTACGATGACATCGCAGCACGGAAAAGAACTATTTCTGTAAAGCAAAGACTTTTCCCGCCTAATGCAGGGAAAGGGAGGTGCATTTGTCCCTCTGAATGGACACAAGAGTGATACTGCATATTGGACAGTGTTTTTTCACAGTGGGTTGCCGACCGAAACTGCAACTCCTCCACTTATTTATCGCCGGTCCACTGTTCATTTGGAATTCCATAGACGCCAGGGGGTCGAGCTCCTACACCAGGAAATTTTGCCTCATCTATCCGTTGCATAGTAGAGAGGATTCCTTTACGTTCTAATGCCATCCTAGACCACAAGGGACCTCGGTTTTTGCTTCTCATCCGAAAGAAGGCGCAATTGGGGCCTCTCTTTCGCCCGAAAGAAGCCAACCCACCTCTCTCGAACCTAGAACTACTGATGCAGTTACTGTGCGACCTACCCACTGCGCCACCGAGGTGGGTGTGATCAGTAACCGGCTTCATGAAAATAATATCGTTCAGCGGAGTGCCCATGTGTTCCCGGTACTAACGGGACAAATGGGTACCAGACTGCCGCAAGAGAGGAAAGGGTTAGGAATGATGACTTCCTGTACTTCAAGAAACAATGGTAGAATTTGCTATGAATAAACTCAACCCAATATTCATTCAATTTTCTTTTTTATACTTTCAGTTGACAAATGAAGAATTTTTGAAGGAGTTAGAGGAGCATGAGAAGATGACGAAAACTGTTGTTCAAAGTGAAAAAGAGAAAATTTTGAAAGAAAAACTAACTGAAATGCATGGACATCTACCAAACGTAATTACCATTTTTACTAACTGCTATTGTTGGAGTGCTTCTAGAGAATTCCTGCCGACACATACTGAGGTTCATTTGCCATTCGCCCCTAAAATGAGATTCAATTCAGCCTGAGCGTGAAATTGCAAATATCTTTTGTTTGTCCCATTCAGAGTATTTTAAGGCTGATGTGGCGCGCTGACGCACCGTGTATCAGATTCCCGTCGCCAAATTACCAACTAAAACACCTTCCATCCCCTCCAGATTACTTCAGACCAGTGGCGTCACTAGGGGGTGCGGGCCGCACCGGGTGACACCACTCGCATCATGACAAATTTTTTTTTTGTTTTGTTGGTGTTTAAGGTCCCGTCAACTACAAGGTCATTAGAGACCCGTCCACTGCATAGTTCTTATGCATATACTGCACAGACACTACACTAATGTGACGATTATTGGGTATTAGCAGTACCCAGCTTTCCCGAGCGAGCACCCATGTCAGTACTAACTGAGCTTGCGTTGCTTAACTTCAGTGATCAGACGAGAACTGGTGTGTCCAACGCAACTCGCCGCTCCCACATCATGACAAAACGGGTGACACCAAAGGCAGAGCGGCTGGGGGACACCATGGCGTCACGGTACTGGGTGACACCAACCCTCGCGACGCCTCTGCTTCAGACTATGCCGGTTCTTGTGCCCTTAGAGCTTCACCGGTTATTTGCGTAAGCAAGGGACGCCTCCTCCGGTCAGCTCACTCTTCTTTCCGCATAGCATGCCCTCTACATAGCAAAAGACGATGGGTGTCTCCCATCATAACTTCGACGATGGTATCAGAACCAGATCCCATTGGGAGGGGCTGTATTGTTGGGCACACCAGTTAAGCAACGATGTTAAGCCCCGATGTTAAGCAACGCAATCCCATATATACTGGCATGGGTGACCGCTTGGGAACACTGGGTACTGCTAATACCCAAAAATCGTCGTAACAGCGTAGTGGCTGTGCAGACTGCATTAGAAATATGCAGTGGACCGGGCTCTATTAACCGTAGCAGCTAAAGAACCCTAAAACACCATCGAAACGAAACAAACCGACGATAAGTAAGTACAGGGGTTGCAACTTTGGTCGGCAACCGACTGCTTGAAAATATCGCCCATGTGTCCATTCAGAGGAACACAGATGGGTACCTAACTGCCATAGGCAGGAAAAAGGGTTAGTGGTTGCTTTTGCTCCAGCTTAAAATTCTTTTAACATACCTACACGTACACACCAGTTCTACTTTAGAAATTGTTGTTCGTTCGTTGGTTTTTTATGGCCATTCAGCTATAAGGTCATTAGAACCCCGTCCACTGCATAATTGTAAAGCAGAGACTGCACAGAAACCAAACTAATGCGACGATTTTTGGGTGTCAGCGGTACCCAATGTTCCCAAGCGGCAACCCATGTCAGTACTAGCTGGGGTTGCGTTGCTTAACTTCAGTGTTCAGACTAGAACTGGTGTGTCCAACGCTATAAGCAGCTCCCTCTATTTTAGAAGATAACCTTAGGGTGACGTTCTGTGTCAAACAAACAATGCCTTCAAGCAGAAATGAAGTTCACCAACGAGGAACACCGTGTTAAACCACACCTCCCCACCTGTTTTAGACAAACATCAGTGCATTTTTACCTCTAAGTACAACAATTACACAGTGAACTGGGATCTAACGATTATTGTAGTTGAAGGACCCCAAGACACCAGCAGAACCAGGTTTGTGTTAAGAGTTTCAGGAGATCGGACGGATAGCATTCCACACTCACAAAGTCAAGGTAGAAAACGGGAAACCTTTGCCAGGGGTAGCTCTGCTCGTATTTTGAGCTCAAGAATCAAAGTTCCACTCAAATGTACTATCAAGAGTAGGGGGAGGGGGGCTAGCTAGTTTCTCAACAATTTCCATATTGAAAAATTGCCAATTTTAATATTTTATCTCATTTTTTGAATGACCGACTCTACAATTCTTGTAATCACCTCTTACTGAATACAACGCTGAAGTCTCCTATTTCAAGTTGCCCAAATGTCGGGAGAGTGATTTAATTTTCTTATCTAAGTAATTTCTTTACTGAAAGTGTTGACTCATTCACGAAATTTTACACGTAAACTTCTAACTTAAGTTTCGGAAGTGATTAGATAAAAGCGAGAGTACTTCAATAGCAATGTGCAAAAGTACTAATTACATATGGCCAGTCACCATTACATAATAAACATCTGCGCACCCTCTGTAATCAGTCTAATCAGTTCCTAGTGGTGTTGCCACAAGAGACTAAAGTGCATGCCATAAATGCGCGGCCTTCAAAGTTGTGTGGATAAGTGGTGTTCATAAACTTTGACTGATGGACCCTTGGTGGAAAAACGAAACCAATAGAAATATGAGATGGCAATGAGAACCAAACCAGAATATTCCGCTAGGTTGCGGAGCAAATTAACAGAGGTGTAGAAATTTAAAGCGTGATGGGAAAGGGGTTGTTCACCCAGAAAAATAGGTAGCAGCTTCCCAGGAGTCCAATAATTTAACTTGCGTGACACTTCTCATAGCATTTTGACTATCACCATCACCACCGATGCTAAAAAAATTACTTCACCTCTACATACTCAAAAACTATTACCTTGAAAACAGTGGTTTGAAATGCTAGAACCCCTAAAAAACACAAACACATTACGCTCAAACTTCTCATTATCTCACATGGGGATGAACTCAATTTCAGGCAGCAAATTTCGTGCGCCATAAAATCTTGAATGCGCATGCTTCATTTTGTGCAAAAGCTTCTGATAAAATTCAAATTCGTATCTACTACACACCTATGACATTTCAAGATTTTAAATTGCTTAAAACATGTTATGGGCTAAAAGGAATACAAATCGTGCCTTTTATGGTACCTTGGTTTATACTGGGCACATTAGTGGATCCTCCGAGGTGCCAATGAGGAAGAATAGGCTAAGAAGGCTAGCAACAGTACCAATTACGTTATCAAAGCTGAGAACTGAACTCGGGTTCACCAGCACAACAGACGAATAGTAATTTCCTTCTATCTGAATTTTTATTTCGTTGGTGTTTTAGCACCTTTCAACTACAAAGGTCATTACAGCCCAATCCACTGCGTAGTTCTAATGCGGCGTCTGCACAGACACTACACTGATGTGACGATTTTGGGTATTAGCAGAACACAGTATTCTCAAGCAGTCACCCATGCTATCAATAGCTGGGGTTGCGTTGCTCAACTTCAGTGATCAGACGAGAACTGGTGTGTCCAACGCAATACAGCCGCTCCCCCTTTATCTGAATATGTCATTGACTGTTTATCAATTTTCTTTCCAGAAAATGCTCCAATCATTCGCTTATGATCGACTATCATTAATATGACAAGTTATATTGTTAGTTAAAAATCTTAGAAAACACCCTTAACCATTGAAGCAGCCACTAGTGACAGGCATGCCCATCAAACGGCAAGTTTCTGATTAACATTTCACATCACTCAAATAAAAATCTTTTCTATAATGCTGTTGTGGCTACTTTTTGTCGTGATTAGATGAATGTGCAAGTACATACCATGGCAGATAACTCCCTGTCTGATTCAATCTTGACATTTCTGAGAGTGAATTCCACTTGTTGTCGTGAAATGTATTGTGGACGGTGCAGTTAATATATTGGCGAACTTCTACAACTGGAAATTTGGTGGGTAGAGAAGTGCATTATTATACGATAGGCAAAGAACTTACTATACACTGAAAGAACCACCGTGCGACAGCAACACCGGAGAACGCGAGCAGATGAGAAACGGAGCAGGCAGAGAAAGGTCCTCATCAGTGCCGGATTTACCAATAGGTTAATTAGGCTGAAGCCTAGGGTCTCAACATTCAGCGGGCTTCAAAACTTAAGAAAAGGGATTCAAAAGAGCTTGAAAAGGGCCTCAAAATTGAAATAGCCTAGCGCCTCTCAATATCTAAATCCGGCACTGGTCCTCATACTCCGACAGGTAGTACGAAATGCAAATTATAACTAAAAACTGGCCTTGATAGTTGATGAAGACAGCAAAATTCAAACTGATCGTTTCCATTTTATTTTTTCGCAAACTGAAATATCGTCACATTTTCGCAGCAGCTTCAAGTCACCAACTGGTAATACAAACAGAAAAAAAAACATGATACAATAAAGCCAATAAAAACAATTTTAAAGTACATACACAAATACGCACACACACATATACACTTTTGTGACACTCAGGCATATACATACATACAGCCTACACAAAAGCATTTGTGTAAAGCCCAGTACCCTTCAATAACCACTATTTACTACGGGGTTTGAATTAAGTCTTCATAGAAGGCAGTAGATCACAGATGCTGCTCAAGAAAACTTATCAAATTAGTTTCATAGTGTTCACTAGCATCTAAATGACGTAGACTGTGGCGCTCACCAGGATAAACCTATCAACAACCAAAATACCATTTAATATTTCGGTTTCTGTTAATGTTCCTAACAAACACATTGTTTATATATGAAAAAAAAACTGAATAATATAAACAAACACCTACCTGCAACTGATATGGTTTACCAGCTTTAACCAACGCGTTTATAAGTTGACTCGTGTGCAGAAAATGGACATTTTCATCCATAAGTCCATGAATTATTAGCAACCGGTTTTGTCTAAAAAGATTAATTGCTGCGTTTGAAATCATCCAAATTCTTCAAGACTAAGAGGGCCAAATTGATCATATCTGTGCTTAATAGACATTCATGGACACCATTTTGTCAGAGAAACTGTACTTCCAACAACCCGAGAACTCAAGAAACAGTCACTAAAAGTAACTAATAACCTTTTTCCAGCCTACGGCAGGGTCGAGTACTGCCGACCTAGGCTTTAACCCTATGCTTATTCATTGGGACACTCAACCGACTACAGAAAACGGGTTCTACACCTGGGAATTTTGTAAATTTATTCGTTGCAAAGTAGAGAAGGTTCTTTTACATGCAAGTGACATCGTACACACCACACGGGACCGCAACTTTAGACAAACAACAGCACAGCGGACATGGGACCAGTCCGAAACATAATTCGCTTCTAAAGGATCTTCATGAGCCCCAGGTGACAGCATTGTATAAAAAAGTCGTGAATGTGCATGAAGCCTTATGCAAAAAAATAACAAACAAGAAGTCGCGCAATTTTTAGCTTCTTTTAAATCTGAAAGCAGGAAAGTTAATGACGTCCGTGGAAGCGATGAAGAAGGAAAAAAAAAGAAAGAGGTAATAATACCTTATATGAAAAACAGCCCAAAATACAAAGCGAAAATCAAGAAAAAATGCACCAAATTTGAGAATACGGTATTGAATGCAGGCTGTAATGTAGTTAGGTGCCAGTTTGCCTGTTTAGAAACTTGGACAATTTTTGTATCTGCTTCTGTCCGAGAACCAAGGCAATTTTTGTGCCTCTTGTTGTTCAGGGATCGATTTGTTTGATAACAGAGGTTCGGAGTTATTCTTCCGTTAGGTTCAAGCTATATATTTGAATTCATGCAAGTGTCATTCAAGCGGGGTTCCCCAAAACGCATTTTTACTTACTCATTTGGAAATGAATTGACATAGTTGAGCACAGAGCCATTCGAATATCCCTGTTGATTAAGAGATGGTAAATCCATATATCTTTCTGTGTAGGCTGTGTCATAGAGGTTCCATGACGTCACTGGAGCACCAGCAATAGCCACCTAGATTGTTTTAAACAAGACAAGAACCTAATTAATGTGCAAGATCAGTCGTCCATTCAACATCAGCTTAAATGCTACCTTAAATATATCGGGTCTTTGCGCTATTCCCATAAGAGTGAGGTAACCACCGTAAGACCATCCGTGTATAGCGACCCGTGTCATATCAATGTAACCAGTTTCATTGGCGAGCCACTGAAGACCTTCCACCTGATCAGCAATCTCTACAGTTCCCTGCAAATTCAAAAGGAATGTTTTATATTGGTGTGAATAACAAAATTCAACATCATTCAAACTTACCATCCTTCCTTTAATATAAGATTCAAATTTAATTCCACGATGGTGAGATCCCCTGCTGTCGATAACGACTACGACATAACCGTGAGCAGCTAACATATGAAGACGTAGATGCCTAGAACATAATTTGGCGCATTTTTGACCTTTCTCAACAGTAAAAAAAGCTGGAATCTACTTGGATTCACTAAATTAACCTTACCTCATTCCTTTGAATGAATTGTTAACCAGCTGAACCTCTGGGCCACCATACACTGATAATACAGTAGGATACTTGTGACCAGGCAGCATATTCGGTGGTGTAAAAATCATACAATAAAGATGTTCTTGAGATGGTAAGTTATAAACAAAAATTTCTGGCTTTCTGTAATTTTCGTCTGGCTCTGAATTAATGAACGAAAATAAAGCAAAAAGACTAACACACGAAAAGCATAAAACAGAGTATCAACGTTACCCATAGGCTCCAATAAATAACCAAGAGACGTGACAATAATGCTATGTACTGATGTAACATAATTCGGCCATTCGATCGCAAAAACTTCACAGACAGGTGGACACGTAATACTACTGTACACAGATACAAACCTAGTACATTCCTGAATTTAATTAAAATCAAAAAAAAATTTCCTTAAATCCGAAAGTTGTAAAATTCAAAATGCATATAAAAAACCTCTCGAACCTCGTTTATAGCAACAGTGTGTGAAAAGCCATTAGCTGTAATCTGATGAATCTCACCAGGAACCTTTAATGACACCACATATCTAAAGTACACAACAAAGAATATTACAAACAAAATGCAGTACATGATATCACCTCTTCGCATACTTTCACTTATTGAGAATGCCAAACTTCAGAACATACAAATCAACATAACTAGAACAACTGCTCTACATAAGACTCACTAAGTGAATTTTTACTAATCATAAAATGAAATGAAGTGCAGTCTATAACGCGCAATGAGCATACATTCAATTTCATAGCACAAACAAAAGAAGAAGTTACTTACAAGTGTTTTTCTAAAGGTCCAGATTGCATTCCAGTAAAATAAACAAGCTGACGTTTGTCATCCACCCAAATCTACGGAAAAATGCAAATAAAATTTTGTTCAACAAATGCATAAAATTGTTCAAAGCTCTTACCTGTTTTTCTAAAACTTCCCAATCACCAACGGTCAATGGCTCTTTCCTCACTATAGTCGCCGGACATAATTCTGAAAGTAAGAATTTTTTTTTGGCTAAAAACAACTGCTAATTATAACGTATAAAATTTCAGAAAAAAATCTCACTATCATGATTATTAGAAATGGAAGAACTCTGACTTTCCCAAACATGATTTAAGCTACAATCACTGCCGTTTAAGTCTGCCGATATCAAATATAAGCGACGAAATCCAGTCTTTTCATCCGCCCAAATAAAATTCACATTGTTATCCACGATTGGAAAAAAATACAAAATATCATGAACCTAAGAGAAAAAAAATTACAGGTTTTTTTTTTTAAAAAAGTGCCAAATGAAGTTACGACTTCCAGTACGTCAAAATAGAAACAAACAAAAGTTGAACAACTTACATTAATCCATACATCGACACTAATTTCTCTAATTAATAACATTGCAGAAGACGACGATGGCGTGAAATGAGGGTTGCCGTCTTGTGTGACAAAATGTGATAATGGTATTAAGACTAGCTCCATATGATTTTGTCGTCTATTCAAACATTGAGCCCATATACTAAATTGGTAAAATTCGAAGCAAGGAAGTGATTTAGATACTTTTTCGATATCACAATGGCACACTTAATCAGTTCTACAAATACTTAAAAATACCAACTATTTTCCTTCTGGAGTCCAACCAACGCGTATTAAATATTCCATCCATGGACAAATGAGATCAAGACTTTCCTTTAACTGGAGATGGTGAACATTGACAAACTATCAAACAAACGTATTGTAAATAAAAATAATGGATGGCAAAACGTGAATTCCTTGTAATAAAAATATTACACATACCTGCCCTGTCTTATCCACCTGAAACTGTATCATTTTTAACTTTGACTTTGCGTTCGGCATTCCTAATGAAAAAAGAATAGCGACATAATCGTGAAGCATAATTTCTAATTTCTCAAGGTAAATACTACTCCATAATGATTTCCTTTACAGAAATGATACCTGCTCGAGGAAACCTAAATTCTTCTACGCCTTGAGATACAAAATATAAGATTTCTACATCACTTTCATCTATTTCTTCATATAAAAACCGATAAAATCCATCTGCAGGGCATTAAAACAAGATATTAACATCATAAAACTCCCCAACGGAATAATCAGAAATTTCGATCGAGATGCTAACCACTTGAAGTAGGCTGCCACCATACACCCGAATACCGATGAAATTCCTCCTGAGTTACGTAAGCTGGTGAGCCTGCACTCAATGAGTCATCCGCCAGAGATATAGCTCCTAAATCACAACAGTCATAACTTCATACCATCGATACCTATTTTACAAAACTTCAAACGGCACTTACCTTTATGAACGAAAGTCATTCGTTGTTCAGTACTATATCCAATGTGTTGCACCCATATATCTCCATTACAGACATAAACGACTAGGTCAGGATTACAAGGGCAAATTTGAGGGTTCAGTCTAGCACTTTGGCATGTCATCTTCAACTCCAATGGAAAGTGTGGCGACATCTTAAATGCAAAATTAACACACAAGGATTACGTCAACGAACTGGAGTGATAATCTGAAAACTCTCAAGACAAATTATAGAGCATACCATCAAACAGCTATCTTGGCATGTAAAAATGCTGCCACATGCCGAGAAGACGAATTTTCCACTAGACGAATGAAGCTCGTAAGACGTTATTCCCCACGTCACCAATCTTTTACGCTCCCACTGCAACTGTTCTTCTTTGGAAATGACGCCAGTGCAAGAAAATATTAGAAACGTAGACTCCAACAGCGGATGCCATAAAATGGGTTGTCCATCTAGTGCTTCGGAACTGCTCTGAGGTAAATCAGCAAACATTATTGTAGTTTCACGACTATTGTTTGGCATACTGAGAAAATACAATCTCGTTTTCAAGCCAGTATCAGTCTGGATAGTGCGAAATGTGAAATTGGTTGGCACTTTCTTGTAAAGATTGGAAAAACGATTCCGAATCTCACGAACCGAATCTCTAACCTCCTGCCAACTCATTTTTCTTGATTTCATTTGAAATATATTTAACGATCTCTTATCGAAAAAAAAGAGGGAGGCACATGCCGCTGGCAAAATGATATCCTGCAAAGAAACAACATACAAACCTAAATTAGGGCTCCAATTTCGTTCATCTAGAACAGTGTTTTTCAACCTTTTTATTGGAACGGAACCCTTTGGAACATTTAGACCTTTCGCGGAACCCCATACAGTGATAGAAAAAAACATTAATTGATACAGGTGTGTGTTTTAGCATAAGGAGTTGAATTCATGGCCTAATGTTTGAGAGAGACACCCGAAGTTCATCTTCGACAGATAAAAGTCGTTCCCGTTTGTTGTGTTTTCGTTGTTATTTTCATATTTTATCTCTCCATTGGCGGAACCCCAGTTGAAAAACACTGATCTAGAAACATATACAGTACTTGATTAGCACAATTTTAAGAGGCAATGTATCTAACGTTAGATATGTCACAACCATCAAGCTATATCTTCATTTCCGAAATGTCATTATATTGTTTTTATTATTTTAGTTAACGTCGGTAGGTAAGGCATATTTCTAACCTATCTTACCACTTGCAGTTGACTGAACTCGTGTTATCATCCATCCATTACGTTAAGTAGCAATCAACTGACCAGCACGACACCGAATACCACATAACAAAGAGACGATCAAAAATGCATTATTTACCTAAAGTTAGCGGCGTTCGCCAATCAATTCTCATCATATTTTAAACTCGCCATTCTTATTAGATATAAAAACAATAATAACTGTACCGTCGTCTACTTTAGAACCACTTCAAAAAAAAGTAGGGCGCTACGTGATTTTTTTTGTCCAGGGGAATAATTCGACAGCCTTCAGAAAACCAGCATTCGACGCAAGCATAATTTCGTTGGTTAACTAGAAAGTGTAGCGCGGCCACAATTTTTCAATACTATTTCGATTAATGACAGAACATTTCAAATTTCACTTGAAATAAATATCAAGCAATATCCCAAATACCATCATCACCCATCCCGCCGACAAATATCGAATCGACGACAGGCAGTCTAAAGGTTACACTCGAAATCGAATTCCTTGACAACGTTAATTTTCTTACTTCTTCTCATAGGTGCGCTGTTAGCAGTTTCTAGTTCGGTCCTTGAAGAAATCAAACTTCTTCAACGACTGGTTATTTTAAAGACAAGTTTATCTTCTCGACGTTTGTTTTATAGTTCAAATGTGATGCTCTATACTTTGTGTTCATTATCAGGAGAATTTACCCTTTGTAATTTCCAAGTTGAGTTTAGACACAATGCGCATGACACGGTCAGCACAAGAAACTCGTTTTCGAACATGGTCTACTAGAGTGAGGTACATTCGTATGTACGCAACCCTAGTATAACCGAGACTACAAGGGATGATAAACTGATAATTTGTCAACGGTGCCGTTCTGTTTGTCGGGTTTCTGTCGTCTGTCATTAAATGATTATAGGGAAATATATAATCACAAGTAAGTTAATGTTTACTTTGTGCTAATTACTCTCGTTTTACTATAGCTCATAAATTGACAGCGAATAATTAGACCGCATTCGTTATCCACTGTACACAATATAGGTGGTCGTCATCAGTGGCTATTGCAGTAATTGTATTTCGCCGTTAAAATATCCGCAATGGCAGCTAGTCGAGAACGCCGAAATACAGCGGGGAACCGCATGGCCCATTTATTAAATGAAGAAGAAGAGGACGAGTTCTACAAAACTACTTATGGAGGGTTTGATGAAGTACGTGCATTGTGGCATGTTAATGTAACATAGGGTTGCCATACGTCCAGCCACACTGGGACATGTCCCCGGCTTTGAGGTCCGTGTCCCTGTCCGACAGTTATTTGTCCCGGTCGATTTAAAATTTTCGCGTGTTAAACAATTATTTTTCAATAATATTATTGCATTCAGTACTGGGCATATACATGTCTAGATTTGGTACAGATGCGTCCACGAAAACGCATCACATTTTGCCAGTGAAACTGACCGGGAATGATCAACCAGTGCTCTATATTTTATACTTTAATGAGTTAGTGAAAGGATTATGCTATTTTTTATAATAAAGCTATGAATATCAACTCTTGTTATTTTGTTGAAAAAATATTTTTAAGGGGGATGTCCCGGTCGGTGGTCCGACAATTATGGCAACCCTAACTAATAAGATGTACTAAGACTTGTACTAACTAGGAAGAAGGTGATGAGGAATACAAGTCTGAAGAAGAAGAATCCGATGAGGTAGACACAGATTTCAGCATTGATGAAGATGATGAGTTAGTTAGCGATCAGGAGGAAGATGAACCAAAACGAAAAAGAACACGAGGTTTTGTTTCAAAAGCGTATAAGGTAATAAAGATGTCAAAATTACTTTCTGGAAGCTTGTCATTCCATCACCCTTAAACTAATCTGTTATTAAGGAGCCAAAGAGAACTACTCGGGAGCCTAAGGAACCAAAATCAAGACCTGAAAAGAAAGAAGTTCAACTTGATTTATCTATCGGTATGTATAGTCCTAATGTCTTAAATAAATTTCGATTAATATGTTATTAAAGACGTATCATTGAAGAGCGCAAATCAAGACGAAAATCTACCAAAGAGAAGTCTGAAGCTACTGAGCGGCGGCAACGTGAACGTGAAGAACTGCAGAGGTTTAGAGAAAGGAGAACTACCACTGAATATTTACGTCTTACTCAAGAGGAACTACTAGCCGAAGCCAAATTGACTGAAAAAAAGAATCTCAAATCTTTAGGCATGTGTTTAAAAAGCAATGATTGCTATTAAGTGCGATTTGAACTTCAAACTAACATATTTCTGTGATGAGTAGAATCGTATCAGCGACTTGAACTTGAAAGAAAAAAGACTAGAATAATTAAACAGCCATGTAAGGGACCGGTCATACGCTTTCATTCCGTATCGATGCCACTGATACAAGAACTACCTTCAGAAGGAGAAAAAATAAACGTTGTAGATGACAAGTAAGATTTGTTCTGTGTAATATTCGTGTTTTAAAGTTTGAACACTTCATTTTATTTGCTATTATAATTTTTAGAGAAACTTCTCAGGATTTGAATGATACTAACAAGTCAAGTAGTCCTATAAGTGATCGCTGTTCAAGGAACTTCATAACATTTACAGACGAGAAAATTTTCAATGAATATTTTAGAACCAGTAAGCCAAAGGTTCCTCAACGTAATATTTGTCCAATTACAAGGATGCCTGCAAGATACTTTGACCCTGTGACACAAATGGCTTATGCAAATTTGCAAGCTTTCAAAGTGTTGCGAGAAGCCTATTATCAACAGCTCGAGCAGAAAGGAGATCGCAAGCAACCAGATGTTGCCACTTGGATAGAATGGCGAAAAAAATATAAATCGCAACAGCAGATGAAGCAGGAACAGTTACAACAAAATCAACCTGGTAACACACAGAATCAAAATACACCAGCACCGACGTCAAAATCCTAATGTACATATGCAGTAGGTACGCTTATTGTGATCGTGGTGGAACCAGTCATAACATTAAGCACAAGAAAATAAACTGTACGTATGTGGTTTGGTACTGACTGATTGTGATAGTAATAACTAACTGATGATCGGGTATTGCCATCAATTCTGATATTATACATGCCACTATACAGTAGTTCTCAAGTTAATCTAGAGATGGTGGCTGCATGCAAATAAACAGTCAGCACATGTTAATTTTTTGACAAAAATGTGCTGCTAGATCATCATCATCATACCCTTATCCCGCCTGTGGCAGGATCGGGTTTGTGGGTCCACTGAACATGCTCTGACTGAGGGTACCCTAGCCAGGCGTCTGGAACCTGCAGGAATATTGGCTGAGTTGTCTGTGGGGGGATGTTAGCCTACCTCACTTGTTTCAACGTCGCATTATACAACCAAAATAGAAACTTTGGTAGGTAAATTAATGCTTTGTTGGTTATAATATTGCATGGTGTCTGACCTATTGCACAATAACAATAAGCAATCCAATGCACACGCATGCGGAAAATGTGCTACTAGATCATTATCTACAAAGTGACCAGTGTGTATTCTGTTGCGATTTTTCTAATTTGGTTTTGTGATATGTTGAATTCTGTGATGGCAGATGGTGTTCAATACAGAGCAACATAGCATATAACATTGTAAAATAGTTACATAATCAGTAAGGTGAGGTCCCAGGGACGATTATTTTTCTGTCTACAATTTCCCTTTTTACCTAGGGATCTTGACTGACCAGAATTCTACTAGATGGTAAAAGATATGACGGTACTGAAGGAATGACCCTTGTAACTTTATTGTTCCAAAAGTTACTAATGAAAATTTAAATGGCGTGGTCCAAGGGACCACACATCATGGGTTAAGGGTTAAGCAACGTAACCCGAGTGCATTGCAGTAGTGTAGTGTCTGTGCCCGAGTTTTTCAACCTTTTTATTGGAATGGAACCCTTTGGATCATTTAGACCTTTTGCGGAACCCCATACAGTGACACAAAAAAACATTAATTGCTACAGGTGTGTGTGTTAGCATAAGGAGTTGAAGTCGTGGCCAAATGTTTGAGACACCCAAACTTTATCTTCGACAGACAAAAGTCGTTCTCGTTTCTTGTGTTTTCATTGTTATTTTCATTTTACCTTGCCATTGGCGGAACCCTGGTTGAAAAACACTGGTCTGTGCAGTCACTGCACTAGAACTATGCAGTGGATGGGCTCTAGTGACCGTGTAGTTGCTTAATGTTATTGACCAGTTATTGTTAGCGAAAGTAACAGGTCCCCTTGCGATCACAATAAGCAACTTCCACTGTATAATTATTTTTACATACTGTATGAAGAAGGATGATATCAGAAGTTAAAGTTTTCAAAATAAAAATTGTATGCCTAACAGAATTGTAATGGACGTGTGTGTGTCTCAGTTGAAATACAATACAGTAGAACTCCAATTATCCGAATCAATTGGGACCGGGCCCCATTCGGATAATTGGATTTTTTTTCCGAAAAAAGGGTCTAAATGGGAGAAAAAACTTATTTTTAAATAAAAAGAGCTTTTAATTAATTAAATGAAAGGACAACACTTTTACATATTAAGCGTACTTAAAAGGGCTGTACATTAGTACAGTATGTACGTGTACCATACTGTAAATGAAAGTCACTGCTTTCTGAACATCTCGGTCAAAGTAAGCTGTTTGACTGTCAGGATCCGTTTTCAGGCAGCCAAGTCGCGCATTGTTTTGAAAATCGCAGTACGTTTCCTCGTAATTTTTTTTTCTGAAATTCTGAAAGCGATTCGGATAATAGGAGTTCGGAAAATTGGAGTTCTACTGTACTGATCAATTTACAGTATCTTACAGTAAAATGAGAATTGTTTCTTCTATCAACGAAGTGCCCAAAGCCCATTCCATGTGTCCATTACCACATCATTGTGTTAAAAGCACAATTTCAGCATTCCACTTCATCATCATCATCATCATACTCTTATCCCGGCTGTGGCAGGGTCGGGTCTGCGGGTTCTAGCCTTCCATTCTCGCCTATCTCCCACCAGGTCCCTGTCCACCCCACACATTACCATATCCTTACAGAAAACCTGCTCCCACGCCTGCTTTGATCTCCCCCGTCCCTAGTGCTTCCAACCACCTGCATTCCTGTAATGAACCTTATGAGCTACTCCTCTTCCCCTCTCCTCATGACGTGTTCATATCACTCCAATCTACCCTCCCTCATTTTTTCCGCGATGTCCCCCACCCCCAGGCTACCTCTAGTAAACTCATTCCTAATTCTATCAGCTTTAGCTTGCAAACCAAAAGTAAGGCAAGAATGAACTTTATGAATTTGAAATTACAGTACTATATGTACATTATTATTGGGTTATCAGTGAATTAGCAGACCTGCCTTAGTGGTGCAGGTGGATCAAGGTGAGGTGACACATTTCGGGCAACAGTGAGGCCCCCGTGTGCCTTCCATGGTATGGGAAGTAAAGCTGTGGCCCAGTGTGGTGTGTGCGATATCATTTACACGTACACAGAACCCTCTCTGCATGGATCTTTTAGATTAGATAATTTCCCAGGCGTAGAAGCTCGGTCCCTGGAAGAACAGCCGCCGGTAAATAAACATTGGGGTTGCAAGTCCCGGTGCACACATGCGATTTTTGCTCGTGCGGGTGCCACAGGGACAACGCAGCAATTCAATGCACACATGCGGTGAAATGTCGCCAGTACACATTTGACAACTGTTCAGAAGCCGTGCCCTTTTTGCCTACCAACTCTCAAAACTAAGAAACCCCACGGATGAGTGCACCACTCAATAGACCAAGAGGTACTACGTGATCGGATGTGCGGGCGCGTCGCCGTTACGGTTCGGTAGGGATCTGCGGGCATTTTTAGACGCAACTCCGATTTGCGGCGCCGGAGGTATGTGCGCACTCCTCCATTGCAACTAATGTATCTCATGCCGCAATTACGAGGCCTCACGAGTAAAAATCGCATGTGTGCACTGGGCCTAAATTAGCAGTCGGCTGCGTCAAAATGCCGCCCAATATATTGTCCATGTGTCCCAATGGGTTGAAATGGGTACTTGACCCTGCCACAGGCAGGAAATGAAGTTAACGATTGCTGTTTTGTTGTGTGCCATAAATGGGGGAGGCTTGCCTTGGGCCACACTTTTTATGAGACCCATTTTTACTGTTTGACGATCCTTTGTGTTAAACAATAAAACGTATGGTTGTGCGTTGTTAAGTTTACATACCGCCTTTATTGGACCTATCTCGGTGGCGCAGAGTTAGCGTGCTCTGCTACTGCGTCAATGGTTTTAGGGTCGATACTGGACCGATGTGCATTGGCTTCTTTCAGGCGAGAGAGAGAGAGAGAGAGAGAGAGCCCCGAGTGCGCATCCCTTCCGCTGAGAAGTAAAATCGAGCTCCCTAGTGGCGTACGATGGCTTAGCACGCAGCGCTGGATTTAGATATTGAGAGGCCCCAGGCTATCTCAATTTTGAGGCTCCTTTCAAGCCCTTTTGAACCCCTTTTCTTAAGTTTTGAAGCCCGCTAAAGGTTGAGGCCCTAGGCTTCAGCCTAATTAGCCTATTGGTAAATCCGGCACTGATTGCATATAAAAGAACCCTCTCTACTATGCAATGGATAGATGAGGCAAAATTTTCAGGTGTATAAGCTCGCTCCCCTGGTGTGGGTGGAATGCCCTAACTGACAGTAGACCGACGCTAAATAAGCGTAGGGGTTGCAGCTTGGGTCGGCAACCGTCTGCGGAAGGACAAGCATATACAGCATGATACCATAACATGATGTTGAGAAATTTATTAAATTTAATGGGTCGGCCAGTGAGCCCCTTGCTTAGCGCACCTGAAACTTGCGAGCCGGGCCTGCCTTTAGGTCACCTCGTACGATCCTGCAGTAAACCAGCGAGCCTGAATATTTTATTCCAGAGCTCACGTAAAGGCGATTGTGTCAAACAACTATGGATTATTTACAGTTAGCTAGCTGCACAGCATCATGACAATGGGCTGGGCCCTTTGTAATAGAAGATGTCATGCAAAAGGTAGTCTCAGGGGCCAATTTTATTGTTCCTCCCGTCTTAATTGACAAGGATATTGCCACATATCCAACACGCTAGTTATTAATTGAGAGTCTGCTTATAACTAGAAACTAAGACATCACTGTTTATGTTTATGTCCCTATTTTGTAATTTTATGTTTACTGCTTATGTGTGTCACTGACCCATTATCCCCGACTTAACCCCACCCCGTCATACGGTATAGAAATCGCACGATAATTCAGTTTTATAAGGAGAGTGGCTTCTTTCGGGGGAGAGGCCCCAAGTGAGCCTTTCGTTGGATGAGAAGTCATGGCCCGTGAGATTTGTACGATGTCACCACCACACGAAAGAGGCCTTTCCTCAAATTCCCTACGGGAGCGGCTTACTGCGTTGGACACACCAGTTCTCGTCAGATCACTAAAGTTAAGCAATGCATCCCCAGTTAATAGGCCCTTCTTACATGGGTGGCCGCTTGGGAAAACTGGGTACTGCTAATAACCCAAAAATCGTCGCATTAGTGTAGTGTCTGTGCAGTTTCTGCATTAGAACTACGCAGTGGACGGGAATCTAATGACCTTGTAGTTGAAGGGCCCTAAAACACCAACCAACGAACGAATCAACCAACCTCAAAGTCCCATGTAAGGGAGCTCCCTATCTAGTATCGGTAATTCCACCTACTAATAAATACGGCTGTAGCCTTAGGTGGGCAGCCGGCTGGGTAAAAATACTGGCCAACAGATCATCCGTGGGTTTCCGGTTCTTCCAAATTTTATTTTGTTTCGTTGGTGTTTAAGGGCCCTTCGCCTACAAAGATCATTAGAACCCCGTCCTCTGTGTAGTTCCGACACTACGCTGTTAGCAGTATCAAGTGATCCCATGCGGTCACCCGTACTAGTACTGGGGTTGTGTTGCTTAACTTTGGTTCTGCCGGAAAAATTAGTAGTGGGCCTGTCATAAACAAGAAAAACGTTATAAATGATGATGGCGAGATTAATGGATAAGTAGATGAACTTTAATATCATATCACGGATAAATCAACAAAGGCGTCCAATGGGTAGTCAAATGGGTCCATGGCTATGCAATGGGTAGATGAGGAAAAATTTAGAGGTGTAGGAGCTGGTCTCACCTGGAGTCGCTGGAATGCCCCAAAGAACAGCATAGGGGGTTGCAGCAGCTTTGGTCGGCAACCCGCTGTGGAAAAACGCTGTCCGATATACATCACCCTTCTGTCAATTCAGATGAACCAGATGGGTACCCGTCCCTGCCATAGGGGGAAAAGGGCTAGGCAGAGGCGTAACGAGGGGGGGGGGGGGCGAGGGAGCACAGATGTCCCCGGGCGCAGAAGAGAGGGGGTGCAAAAATGCGGTTCGCATTAAGTTTAGAGGGCGCAGATTGCGGTCTTTGTTGTTGTTTGTTGGTGTTTTAGGGCCCTTCAACTACAAGGTCATTAGAGCCCCGTCCACTGTGTAGTTCTGATGCAGAGGCTGCACCGACACTACACTAATGTGACGATTTTTGGATAATAGCGGTACCCAGTTTTCCCAAGCGGCCACCCATGTCAGGACTAACTGGGGTTGCGTTGCTTAACTTCAGTAATCGGACGAGAACTGGTGTGTCCAACGCAATCTGCTGCTCTGCGGTCTTTGTCCCCGGGCGCAGAATACCCTCGGAAAGCCACTGGGGTTAGGAGTTGCTTTCTTCTTGTTAGATAAACATGGTACACTAATATCGAGCTCCTGTCTACCTACAAATTTTGCTTATCTACTAGATTTCACTTTGTAACTGCGCCAGTAGTTCTAGGTTCGGGACTGAACCGAGGTGAGTTTGCTTCTTTTGGGTGAGAGAAAGGCCTCGATTGCGCCTTCTTTCGGATGAGAAGTAAAACCGAGATCCCGTATAGTGTAGATGGCATTGGGACGTCAAAGAACCCTCTGTACTATGCAACGGGTAGATGAGGCAAAAATTCCCAGTTGTAGGAGCTCGCCCTCCCTGGCGTCGGTGGAATGCCCCAACGAACAGTAGCCCGACGTTAAATAAGGATAGGGGTTGCAGCTTTGAGCAGTTTGACAGCTATGAGGGAGAATAGGTTGAGGTGGTATGGACACGTAATGAGAAGAGGAGAGTAGGAGCTCGTTAGGACCATTTCAGGAATGCAGGTGGTCAGAAGTACCGGGGGCAGGAGGGGACCGAAGCAGACGTGCGAACAGGTTGTCGGTAAGGATATGACAGGGTGGGAGATAGAGGGGGGTAGAGGGCCAGAACCCGCAGACCCGACCCTACAGCAGGCTCGATAACAGTAAGATGATGATGTTGCAGCTTTGGTCGGCAACCGGCTGTGGAAAAAACAGTTCAATAGATCGCCCTTGTGTCCATTCAGAGGGACAAGATGGGTACCAGACCCCGCCATAGGCGGGGAGGTGCTTTTTTTTTCCTAGTTGCATAGTAATGCCTAGTTCCGTATCACCGCACTTCAACGCTAATCACGTCGCCACTGATGACATTTTGATGACGTTTTGTGCTAGTGCGTTATGAAGGACCGCCAGCGCAATTCCTTAAGTGCAGCGCTTTATTTGGAGTCACCGCACCGCCGCCGTCATGTCTCGCATTATCCTCCGCCATTTTTGAAGCAGACAGCTCAACCGCCAGCCAATCAGAACGCAGCGTGACGTGCGGGACGCTATGTGAGTTGACCACTGGTCAACTCAACTACCGTCCCGCATAGCTGCTCTGCGACACCCCAAGTAGCAGTGTGACGTCACCATTTTTTGGGCTGTGTCGTCTGATTCAACGGTAAAAGCGTTAGCGCGTGGGTATTCGGAACCAGGCATTAAACAGGGGTTCTTTTACACCACATGAGGCCACAGTTTTACTTTCCATCCGACGGAAGGTACACTCGAGGCCTCTTTCTCTCGCCCAATAGAAGTTAGCCCACCTCTTTGCATTATCGAATTTGGAAACACTTACGGGGTAGTCGAGTACGCTACCCCTGCGCCACCGGGGCACGTCTAAAAATGGCAGAAATAAATAAAAAATAAATATGCGGCTAAGTGCTACCAAAAAGTTACTTAAGGCCCGGTGCACACTTGCGATTTTTACTCACGCGGCCTCGCAATTGCGGCATGAGATACATTAGGCCGCTCGCACACACAGCCACTAGTGGCGACTGCTAGTGGCGACCACACGTTGTGGACTGCGTTTCTAATTGGAATCAAATAGGCTCAGCGCAGACACGGCGTTTGCAGTATCGCTACTGAGCCACGAGCTGCGGCAGTCGCCGTATCTCGCTGCTTGTCGCCAGTGGCGGCGTTTTTCCTATTACCGCAAGCACGAGATCTCGTTGCTGCCGCCTGTGGCAGCCACTGGTGGCCGTGTACAGCGACTAGTGATCGCCACTAGTGGCTGCTACAAGTGGCTGTGTGTGTGACCGGCCTTAGTTGCAATGGGGGAGTGCACACATACCTGCGGCGCCGCCGCGGCTCCGAAACCCGGAGTTGCGTCTGGAATTGCCCGCAGTTCCCTACGAAACCGCCGCGCTCGCACATGCGGTCACGTAGTACCTCGTGGTCTATTGAGCGATGCACACATCCGCGCGATTTCATAGTTTTGAGATTTGGTAGGCAAAAAGGGCACGCCTTCTGGGCTGTTGCCAAATGTGTACTGGCACCGCAGGTGTGCATTGAATTGCTGCGGTGTCCCTGCGGCACCCGCGCGAGCAAAAATCGCATGTGTGCACCGGGCCTAAGAGTCCATTATTAAAGTATACAAACTTGGATATATTGAGAGAGAATGCGCACAAAAAATTAAACCAAAGTGGCTGATGAGAGAGACGTTGTTATTCTAGGGCTAATATCAGGGCCCGCTCCAAGGGGGGGGGGGCAAACCGGACATTTGTCCAGGGCCCCAAAATTTAGGGGCACCATTTTGGCTGTAAGTGTGAGAACAGAGCACGCGAACACAGCGGTGCTTCAAAGGGCGGCAAGTTGTCTTTTTGTCCGGGGTGCCTAGAGCAGGCACTGCTGATATACAGTACCCGAATATTTACATTTCTGCGCAGTGAGCGTTGATAGTGTATGGGCATAATTTATGGCGTTACCGCCAAAAATACACTTTTTGGTCTACAACTTTTTTATCTATTATTATACACTGTAAACTTTCTATATATTTAGTCAATTGCTACACTAAACTAATAAAACCATCCCAGTTCAGTTCTTAAAGTGATAACTGCACTTTCCAAGTGAAAATTAGCAGCTTTCACTATCTAAAAGGTAAGTCGATATTTTTTCTGTATTCCATGAACCGGAGGCCCCCCTGAAGTTGAGCAACGGGGAATTAAGGCACAACTTTTAATGAGTGGTAACCGCTCTGCTGAACAACTATTTTATGATATTTGTTAAGCAAAACAAAAAAAAGAAATGGTGACGTGCTATCTAGGGGCGAGCTGGTGACGAAGGTGCAAAAGGTAAAGTACAGTGGTACCCCGCTTAAAGAACGTAATTCGTTCCAGCGATACGTTCGTTATGAGGGGTGTTCGTTGTGCGGAACACAATTTCCCATAGATCTCTATGTTATTTTGTGTAATTCGTTCCGGGTTGCCACGAAAAATTGTGAAAATTGTTAAGAAGTTAAAAACAAAGTGCAGTGCTGATTGTTTATGAGCGAAAACACTCTAGGACCCATTTTTGGGGGGTTCATACTTCACAAAAACTAGGAATTGCCCTGCAATGAGAAGGCATTCAATTACTTGCAGTGTGCAGTTGAACGGTGCTCGTCAGCAAATGCCATGCATTAAGGGGTCCATTCTCCTACTCCCGTCAGTAGCTCGTCCATAACCAGAATAAAAAGGTATGGATTTGAGTGCTGAACCTTGGTGCACCCCAAACTTCACTGGGGAGCCCCCAGTATTTTCCCCAAAGTGTCCTTACCCTGGCTGTGGAATGGAACCATCATACGAGTACATATCCTAAACTATTCGAATAAACCCTTGTTCTACCCCCTTTTGCATAATGCCTGTTGTGGAACACTGGTAAGCCGTCTCCAAGACGATAAAGATGGTATGGAGATCCTTCTTAGCGGCTCTATACTTTTCTATCATTTGCCTCAGAATGAAGATTCGTTCCATTGTGAACCTGCCTAGCTTGAACCCAAACTGATTTCCACGGACACTAGTTCTATCCTGGAGGCGACATTCTATACCTCTATAGTTACTACAATCTTGGACATCCTATACCAGTGGTGGCGAACCGTTTTTGAAGACAGGTCACAATGACACAAAAGAAAACCAAGAATTTGTCCACGGGTCAGATGCAAGCACTATTCAATTTTATGAATAAAAATAAGTTAATATTAATAGTGAATAAAGTTTATTAAAGGAGGAAATAGAGAACATCATCCAACTTTTATTACACCTTTAACATCATCTCATTAACACTCGGGCCACTTAAAATTGCACGGTGGGTCGCAGGTTCGCCACCACTGTCCTATACAGTTCATAGTTCACTTTGTATATTGAACAAGCGTTCGTTATGTGAAACAAGTTCGTTATGCGATACTCCCGCGCTTTTTGACGGTGTTCGTTATAGGGAGCATTCGTTATACGAGGCGTTCGTTAAGCGGGGTACCACTGTATTTAGGATCAACGTTCCAATTGTTTGTTGGTGTTTTAGGGCCCTTCAACTACAAGGTCATTACAGCCCCGTCCAAAGCATAGTTCTTATGCAGAGACTGCACAGACACTACACTAATGCGACGATTCTTGGGTATTAGCAGTACCCAGTTTTCCCAAGCGGCCACCCATGTCAGTACTAGCTGGGGTTGCGCTGCTTAACTTCAGTGATCAGACAAGAACTGGTGTGTCCAACGCAATTCGCCGCTCTCTCAACGTTCCAAAGCAATTAGGAGATAGACTCCGATGTGACCCATACAATCAATGGATTAATTTCATGGGTTGGGGAGTAACCCAAGCAGTCATAACAGGACGAACCCTTAGGAGGCTACTTGCGGGAGATGAGGAGGTAGGTGACGAGGACGCAGAAGAAGGGAAATTTGCAGCACCCAACGTTCTTTACCAACCACCCATGTTGGTACTAACGTGGGCTTGCGCTGCTTAACTTCAGTGATTCACGAGAACTGATGTGTGTAACGCAACTTGGGATGGTTGAAGTGTAGAAAGGCAAGTAGAGTCCTGTATGATAGGTAGGAGTACAGGGCTAGAACCCGCAGACCCGATCCTGCCACAGGCGGGATAAGGATATGATGATGTTAAGCAAAAAAAAAACTTATCACCTAACCATATTCATAGAAAAATGTCTTCCAAATGCCAGAAAAAAAGAATATCCTTGAGGTCCCATTTGTTCTAGATGGCAATTACTAATGTGACCTTTGTCCATGTGCCGTGTGCCGTGTGGTGGAAATGGGCCTCAACTATCGGAAACAAGATTTTTCAGACTCTGAAATCATCATCATACCCTTATCCCGCCTGAGGCAGGATTTGGTCTGCGGGTTTTAGTCCTCTACCCCATACTGCAATGGTCATTAGACCCCTGTCCACTGCGTAGTTCAAGTGCAAAGTCTGCACAGACACTACACTGTTAAGACGAATTGGATATTAGCATTACCCAATGCTTCCAATCGGGCACTCATGCTAGTACTAGCTGGGGTTGCGTTGCTTAACTTCAGTGATCGAACGAGAACTGGTGCGCCCAACGCAATACAGCCACTTGCCCCTTTTCTTGATGAGACTACTCTGACCGGGAGCACTCCAGTTGGGCGTCTGGAACCCGCAGGGATATTGGAGGGGTTGCCTGTGGGGGATGCCGGCCTACCCCACAGCAGACACTCGATGCATGCATGATTATCTGCCGTGGGAGCCGAGGTCTACCCCTCCATGACGTTGTGGAAAAGGTGAAGAAGGCCCATACCAAGGTACGGGGGGGGGTTCTTTTTAGCAAAAAAAACTAGTGCTGAACATTCTCCAAACCAAGTGGGGTAGGTTGACGCGGAGGGCTACCCTCCTTCGCAAATGTATAAAATGCAAAAATGTCTGCACAACGCCTTGAGCAGTGGTGTGTCAACAGGGCCCACTCTAGGGGGGGCGCAACCCGGGCATTAGTCCGGGGCGTCATTTTGGCTGTGTGTGAGAAAAACTGCTGCTTGAACTATTCTTAAGGGACAGCAATTTGTCTTTTTGTCCGGGGCGACGCAAGCACTAGAGTGGGCCCTGGTGCCAGTAGGGAGTGGCGCCTGTGTGCAAGACCTTATTTAGTGCCTCTTTTTCCAGTCCTCTTGCCTAATGCAAAATTGCTATATAAAACAAAAGTAACAGGAAAGAAGTCATTCCGAATTGCACCTATTATAGATGTTTAGAGCAAATGCACATATTTTCTTCTTCCCTGGCATCTTTGGCGCCTGTGTGCGTTGCACACCTTGCACACTGCCAGCGCACCATTGGCCGTGAGAATGATTTAACAGTCAAATCATCTCTGAAAGAGGTTCTGGCCAATTATTATTTGCCCTTTCTGACACGGTGATTACTAGAAAAAGTCACAGAGTCACCCAAGGGCATATTTTTCAGACTCTGAAACTGTTGCAATAATTTGCCGATGACGTGGGGAGGCTGGAGGAGTCCAAAGAGGATGCACAAAAGGGCCTGCAAGACATCAAAACGGCAATGGAGAGAGGGGGCCTTAAGGTGAACATGAAGAAGACTGAGTACTTGGCTTTCAAATTAGTGGCCAGGGACAACGGGGTGAGATCTGCTGTGGGGGTGAGAAGATACCAGGTGTGCAGGAGTTCCGGTATTTAGGATCAGTTTTCCAGAGCAATGGGGAGATAGATTCGGATGTGACACACAGGACAAACACTTGACATCTTAATTATTTCTAATTATAGACTGCATATTTTCAAAGCCTTAGCTGGGGATCTCGGTCTTCACCCTGCTTTACATGGGATCCGGAACGTTCGCTACCGACGCTTCATCCCCATCATTTCGACCCTGAGTACTTTTCGCCCCCGGAGCTATCGCCCCTCGGATGTGGCAATACTGGGGCGAAACTTCACTAAACCGTTTTACATTCCTGAAAATAAAGTGATCCGATTTTCTAGAGGGCAAAGCGGGACGGGGTCTTTTGGTGAGTGCCCCCAAGTAGGGGTGGTGAGACATGCTTCCTGGAGAGCAAAGAACAAAACTACTGTGTCTTATAGCATGAATACGTGTCCATCCAGCACAGGATGCATCATCATCATCATCAGTGGTGGATCCAGGATTTTCGCCGGGGGGGGGGGGGGGGGGGGGGGCGGTTTGGGGGGGGGGGGGGGGGGGGGGGGGGGGCTTGAGCCTTTACAGGGAGTGGGGGGGGTTGAGCTAAAGCTCGCATATATTATGCGAATACGTTTATATGTGCATAGGGGGTTGAAACTCCAAAAACCACATCGGGTCTGCGGGTTCTAGCCCTCCACCTCACACGCTACCATAGCCTTGCGGACAACCTGCTGCCACGTCTGCGTCGGCCTCCCCCTGCCCTGGGTGCTGCCAACCACCTGCGTTCCTGAAATGGACTTAACGAGCTCCTCCTCTTCTCATTATGTGTCCATACCATCTCAACCTATTTCCCCCTCATTTTTTGGCGATGTCCACCACTCCCAGACTACCTCTAATATAATCATTCCTAATTCTATCAGCTCTCGACACCCCACTCATGTACCGCAGCAATCCCATCTCAGCTACTTGCATTCTGTTGACGTCGTTCTTCCTCACTGCCCAGCACTCTGATCCATGTAGCATAGCAGGCCTAACCACTACCCTTCAACTTGATTGGGACCATCCTATCCCACAGGACTCCGCTTCCCTGTCTCCACTTTAAGTGCAGCCAAGTTGCGTTGGACGCACCAGTTCCGGTGAGATCACTGAAGTTAAGCAACGCAAGCCCACGTTAGTACCAACATGGGTGGTTGGTAAAGAACGTTGGGTGCTGCAAATTTCCCCTCTCCTTCCTCCTCTACACCTACTGTACCTCCTCACCAGTGCCGTAACGAGGGCATGAAGCGCCTGTGGCAAGGTTTAACTTGCGCCTCCCCGTAACGCAATAATGACAAAAAAACTTAAAAATTTTGCGCCCCAACCCCAGTTGCGGCCGCCTTCTTCGCCACGCCCTCGTTACGGCACTGCTCCTCACCTCCCGCGAGCAGCCTCTTAAGGGTTCATTCTGTTATGGCTGCTTGGCTTAATCCCCAACCCATGAATTCAATCCAGTAATCCAGAATGTATGGGTCACAGGCAGGGTCCAGCATAGGGTGCCTGATTTCTTAATTTGATTCAGACGATGATCAGTTGCCAACCTAGAAGGATCATTCTGTGTGGGTGTTCAGTACACGTATTTCATTGAAGAGTGAATGCTTCTGAGAAGTTGCCAACAAAGTGGGACAAACGGGCGTCCCGCCGGGACAAGAGAGGGACGGCGGGACTTGAAGTCTGAAATCGGGACTATCCCGGACAAATCGGGGCGTCTGGTCACCCTAATGAAAACATATTTTTGGTGTTCTGCGAACTGCATAAGTCGCTTTGAAGAGAGTTCCTCTAGAGCAGTGGTTCTCAATCTTTTTGAAGTCGGGGAACACTAAACTGACATTTTACTAGCACGGAACACTTACGATTCAACATAAACTTCAAAGCAGGTTGTACACCTTCTACACTTGGTATTTACTACATCATCATCATACCCTTATCCCGCCTGTGGCAGGGTGTAGTCTGCGGGTTCTAGCCCTCCACTCTCGTCTATCTCCCCCAGTTCCCCGTCCACCCTACACAGTCACATCCTTACGGATAACCTGATCCCACATCTGCTTTGGTCTCCCCCTGCCCCTGGTGCTACCGACCACCGCATTCCTGGAATTAACCTAACGAGCTCCTCTTCCCGTCTTCGCATGACGTGTCCATACCACCTCAGCCTATTCTCCCTCATTTTATCGGCGATGTCCACCACCCCAGGTTACTTCTAATATGCTCCTAATTCTGTCAGCTCTCGACGTCTCAGCTACTCGCATTCTAATTACGTAGCTCGTCCTCATTGCCCCAGCACTCTGATCCATATAGCATAGCTGGTCTAACCACTGTCCTGTAGAACTTCCCTTTCAACTAAATTGGGATCCTCCTATCACGCAGGACTCCGCTTGCCAGTCTCCACTCCAGTGGGAGCGGCGAGTTGCGTTGGACACACCAGTTCTCGTCTGATCACTGAAGTTAAGCAACGCAAGCCCAGTTAGTACTGACATGGGTGGACGCTCGGGAAAGCTGGGTACTGCTTTTATTAGTGTAGTGTCTGTGCAGTCTATGCATTAGAACTATGCAGTGGACGGGTCTCTAATGACCTTGTAGTTGACGGGACCTTAAACTCCAACAAACAACAATCCACTCCAGTGATCTCAGTCTATGACTTCAGTGAATCAGAGTATCTCTCCATTGCTTTATTTGTGCATTAAATTTTTTGCGGAACACTTGAAGTGGTTTCACGGAACACGCTTTGAGAACCACTGCTCTGGAGCAGTGGTCTTCAAACTGTGTTTAAAAATTATAAAACACTCGAAGCACTTGAAAATTAATCAGAAACATCATGTGTGGGCTGTGGATTCATTCGCAGCGGCGACAGGGTAGGAAGGGGGTTGCCCGAAAAACAAAAAACCTTATAGTTCTAAGGGTTCCGTGCGTCAACAAAGTTTAAAAGACCACTGCTCTAGAGATTCCACTTCATAACTTTGTCGGATGTTTAATTTTCAATCTGAAACTGTGTTGGACTTTACCTTGGACACAAGAATTTGGCAAAGATTAAATATCTTAGGATCCTTTTTCAGCGACACATTCGAATAATCATAGGTTTAATTATAAGTTATTTAATCATAGGTTTCAGTTAGATTATTTTCACAATTATGCAATTAAATCTAAATATTTGGTAGGATGATTGGGGCTTTTTTTTCATTTTGGTATCGTCTTACCTTTCTTTAACTTTATTTCATTTATTTATTTTGCAAACGTATGAAGTTATACAAGGGCGTGGTCAGTCCTGACTTCCAGTAGCATTACTTTCACTAATCAATATCTGCACGGTGCTTGCAACTCACAGAACTTTACAACTTGGCATAGTGCCTCTTCCACCTTCATAAAAGTATATATATATAACACCGTAGAGTTACAAGAGGACTTGACAGTCGTTTAGCAGATCAACAATTTAATAAACATTTGAACAAATGTCATCTATCAAAGATGCACAGTCAAGAATAATAATGTGGACAAGATAACTTCTAGGACCACCACCACCAGGACAGAACAATTAATATGAAACTTAAGACTCATCGTACAGCACTCTGTGGCTTAACTGTAAGTATTTTCCTTGTCTTTTCACAGTTACTAGAATTCAATGTTGGTATCTGGAGCACAAATTAGGTGTGAGACGCACTTATTCAGGACCAAACCTACGTGCGCCTATATCAACGTATTTGTTTGTTGGTGTTTTAGGACCCTTCAATTTGTTTGTTTGTGTTTAAGGTCCCATCAACTACAAGGTCATTAGAGACCCGTCCATTGCATAGTTCTAATGCATAGACTGCACAGACACTACACTACTGCGACGATTTTTGGGTATTAGCAGTACCCAGCTTTCCCGAGCGACCACCCATGTCAGTACTAACTGGGCTTGCGTTGCTTAACTTCAGTGATCAGACGAGAACTGGTGTGTCCAACGCAACTCGCCGCTCCCACAGGACCCTTCCACTACAAGGTCATTAGGCATGGAGACGCGCGGGGTGGAGGGGGACTTGGTGGGGGATAGACGGGAGTGGAAGATGAGAACCGACAGACCCGACCCCGTCGCAGGCGGGATGAGGGTAAGATGATGTTGATGATGACGACAACTGCAAGGTCATTAGAGCCCCGTTCAGTGCGTAGTTCTAATGCAGAGACTGCACAGACACTACATTAATGCGACGACTGTTGGGTATTAGAAGCAGGGCCCGCTCTAAGGGGGATTGTTGTTTGTTTGTTGGTGTTTTAGGGCCCTTCAACCACAAGGTCATTAGAGCCCCGTCCACAGTGTAGTTCTGATGCAGAGGCTGCACAGACACTACACTAAAGCTCAGCGCAAAATGAGACGCAGGTGACGCAGGGTGACTCACTATAAATTTCTGCGGCTCACATGATAGCATGTAGATGTGCATGTTAAGCCGCAGAGTGGTGTGACTCAGTGCCTACGCCACGTGACCCTGCGGAGCCCAGTGCCAATGCCGCAGTTTCCTGCGTGACGTTGGTGTGACAATAACAAAAAGCGGTGCGAAGCAATGAAGTTCTCTTGTTATTTGATGTATGGTGAAAAACTGCGATTCAATGTGCGGTGATTGCCTGCTAGCAGAATTTCGCAGGGCTGCTACACCCTGCGTCTCATTTTGCGCCTTGCCTAATGCGACGATTCTTGGGTATTAACAGTACCCAGTTTTCCCAAGTGGCCACCCATGTCCGTACTAGCTGGGGTTGCGCTGCTTAATTTCAGTGATCAGACGAGAACTGGTGTGTCCAACGCAATTCGCCGCTCTCTAAGGGGGAAGGGGGAGCAACCAGGACATTTGTCACGTGCGCCAGAATTTAGGGGTGTCACTTTGGCTGTAAGTATGAGATCATAGCACGCGAACAGAGCGCTGCTTCAAGGAGTGGCAATTTGTCCTTTTGTCCGGGGCGGCAATTTGTCTTTTTGTCCGGGGCGGCATAAGTGCTAGAGCAGGCGCTGTTAGCAGTACCCATTTTCCCAAGTGGCCACCCATATCAGTACTAGCTGGGGTTGAGTTGCTTAACTTCAACGTAGAGATTGAGGATTGATTTTTAAAATGACTATGGAAATGGTCTGCTGTACCCACCCTGAAATAGAACTTGGTGCATTTTGTAGAGAAATATGCCTTCTAACCGTTGGTAAACATATTGCATTCAAACGGGAAGAAATTTGACATCCCATGTCTTTACAGCAGAGAAAATCAAAGCAAAAGCAACTCCTAACCCTTTAACCGCCTATGGCAGGGTGGGGTACCCATCGTGTCCCTCTGAATGGACACAAGAGCGATCTATTGGATAGTACTTTCCACAACCAGTTGCCGACCAAAGCTACAACCCCTATGCTTATTTATCGTCGGTCTACTGTTCGTTGGGGCACTTCACCGACGCCAGGGGTCGAGCTCCTACACCTGGAAATTTTTGCCTCGTCTACCCATTGCGTAGTAGTGAGGGTTCTGTTATGTGCAAGTGCCATCGTACACCCACACGGGACCTCGGTTTTACTTCTCATCCGAAAGAAGGTGCACTCGGGATCTTTCTCTTTCGCCCGAAAGAAGGCAACCCAACTCGGTGAAGTATCGAACCGAGAACTACTGACGCAGCTACCGAGCGTTTTACTGCACAGAAACAAACACGGAAATATTAGACGGTTGAGCCATACAAAATTCCTTACGGAAAAAATGGAAATGTTCAATTCGTCTCTTTTAAAAGGTAAGAGGCAGGAGTGGAGGGCTGGAACCTGCAGACCCGACCCTTTCACAGGCAGGATAAGGGGATGATGATTATGATGGGTAGAGGTTAATGTAAGCAACCTAACAGACCTTTTAACTTTTTTTTACCAGTATTTCGCTATGTTAGGGTTCAGTATCCATGATTTCAGTATCTTCCAGTGGCGTAGCCAGGAAAATGCTGGGGGGGGGGGGGTGTTACGCCAATAAACTTAGCACCCCCTCCCTGAGGACAAACTTTTTTTTTCCCCATCGTTCAAAAGAGTTTCCCGGAAATTTCGGGGGGTGTTTCAACACATAGAACACTCCCCCTGGCTACGCCGGTGGCATCTTCACAAATAAAAAGGCAACGAATATCAGGAGGGTAAAACGTAAAGGGTCACAAAGGTTAGATAGTAACCAAAAGACATAAAAAGACAGTAAAGGTAAATACATGAACTTTCGGGTGAAAAGTCGGACAGTTGATGGACTGACTGATGTCGATTCCACTCTTAATTCCTACACCTGAATCATGCAGTGATAAAATTTAAATTAATATTCCCGAAACGCACGCGAGGATTGATGTCCCTAAAATTTTAACCTGCAATCCTGAAAAACCGAACTCATCATCCCCATCATATCAGTAACCCCGCAATACCTATTCCACACACTAACATACCTTTTCGTACAACCGCTCCCACGTCTACTTCGATTTTTCCCTGTCCCGGGTGCTTCCAACTACCTGCATTCCAACTTCAAATATGCTATTTGAAAATATACCGCTATTATTCCTGCTCCACATTTTAGACCTCGAGGTTATTTTTTAATTTACATAAAATATACTACCAACTCCTAACCCATTTCACGCCTGTGTCCGGGTATCCATCTTGTCCCGATCTGAATGGACACAAGGGCGATCTATTGGACAGTGTTTTTCCATAGCCGGTTGGCGACCAAAGCTGCAACCGCTATGCTTATTTATCGTCGATCAACTGTTCGTTAGGTTGGTTTGGTTTGTTGGTGTTTAAGGTCCCGTCAACTACAAGGTCATTAGAGACCCGTCCACTGCATAGTTCTAATGCATATACTGCACAGACACTACACTAATGCGACGATTATTGGGTATTAGCAGTACCCAGCTTTCCCGAGCGACCACCCATGTCAGTACTAACTGGGCTTGCGTTGCTTAACTTCAGTGATCAAACGAGAACTGGTGTGTCCAACGCAACTCGCCGCTCCCTCTGTTCGTTGGGGCATTCTACCGACGTCGGAGGGAAGGGGGGCGAGTTTCTACACCTGGAAATTTTGCCTAATCTACCCGCTGCATAGCAGAGAGAGTTCTTTGACGTCCAGATGCCATCATACACCACACGGAGCCTGGGTTTTACTTATCCGAAAGAAGGCGCACTCGGGGCCTCTCTATCTCTCGCCCGAAAGCAGCCAACCCACCTCGACCCAGTATCGAACCTAGGGGAGCGGCGAGTTGCGTCTTGTCTGATCACTGAAGTTAAGCAACGCAAGCCCAGTTAGTACTGACATAGGTGGTCGCTCGGGAAGGCTGGGTACTGTTAATACCCAATAATCGTCCCATTAGTGTAGTGTCTGTGCAGTATATGCATTAGAACTATACAGTGGACGGGTCTCTAATGACCTTGTAGTTGACGGGACCTTAAACTCCAACAAACAAACAACAAAACAATCGAACCTAGAACTACTGACGCAGTTACCGAACGTGGGGAAGGTACTGTCTATGGCGCTGCCAAAAATTGGGTAAGAGATAGGAGAGACTACAAAATGAAAGCGACTGTATTTATATAGAAATTTAACCATTAAATCTATTGTGGATTATCGTTGCATTGGAAAAGCTGCTGGAGTGGGATGGGCGAGTCACGAATCATTGCCAAAACAGTAATAAATAGATCCTTTAAGAGTTTCTTTAAATCTCACGCAGACCTAATATCAATAACAAAGCAATGTATTGTACATCTACGTGTATGCAAAACAATATTGCTGAATATTTGGTATCCCCTCCTCATGAGAATATTGCCAACCTCATTAAATTATTACAAATAGTATATAAATATTTATCTACAACAACTTTCAGACATATTGGGTGATGGCAAATTAGATGTTCTTATTAAACAATGTCAGGTTACCCCTAATTCCCCTAATGCTTCTTCTAAATCTATACAATAAATGATGAAGCTAGTTTTAAGATCCATCATATTATTTTACAACATTAATTATACAAATTGATTGCAGGGTGAACTGGGATGTAGTTGTTTGTTGTTGGTGCTTTAGGGCCCTTCAACTACAAGGTCATTAGAGCCCCGTCCACAGTGTAGTTCTGATGCAGAGGCTGCACAGACACTACACTAAAGCTCAGCGCAAAATGAGACGCAGGTGACGCAGAGTGACTCACTATAAATTTCTGCGGCTCACATGATAGCATGTAGATGTGCATGTTAAGCTGCAGGGTGGCGTGACTCAGTGCCTGCGCCACGTGCGCCACATAGTTCTTATACAGAGACTGCACAAACACTGCACTAATGCGACGACTTTTTGGGTATTAGCAGTTGCCAGTTTGCCCAAGCGGCCATCCATGTCAGTACTAGCTGGGGTTGCGCTGCTTAACTTGAATGATCAGACGAGGGCTGGTTGTGTCCAACGCAATTCGCCGCTCCCAACTGGGATGTAACTACACCTGGTAGACTCCAACCAGAATTACGAGACTAATGTTGGTAGAGTGCTACTTGGACCAAATAACGATAGGCCCTATGTGAATATGCAACGCTTTGTTTGTTTCTGTTGGTGTTTTAGGGCTCTTGAACTACAAGGTCATTAGAGCCCCGTCCACTGCGTCGTTCTAATGCAGAGACTGCACAGACAGACGCGACGATTTTTTGGCATTAGCGGTACCCAGATTTCCCAAGTGGCCACCCCTGTTCTAGCTGGAGTTGCGTGGCTTAACTTCAGTGATCAGACGAGAACTGGGGTGTCCAACGCAATAAGCCGCTACCTGTAATCCTTTGGGATTCTTTCATGCTAGACCCGTATGTCCAGATCTCCACCAGTACCCTAACAACATCTTTGCCTTTCGCACCCATTCTAGCTGCTCCGCCCCAAAACCGACCACTCCCAGCACCTCTTCCAATGTGGAGGTTCCCCAACCCCTCCAGCATTGAACATGCCTGGATAACATGCCTGACATCCTCCACTTGATACCCACACAATCCACAGCCCTCCTCTCTGCCTGTGATCTTTGCCATCCTGTTTCGTCTCCACTGACCCAGCTCTTGCTCGAAACAGAGGTGAGCTCTCCCACGTATTATCATAAATTATCTCCCTCTCTAAACTTTGTTCCTATACTGGATTAGTTTCCTGGGTTGGGGAGTAAGGCAAGCAACCTCGCGGGAGATGAAGAGGTAAGTGAAGAAGACAAAGGAGAGGGGAAATTTGCAGCACCTAACGTTCTTTACCAACCACCCATGTTGGTATTGACGTGGGCTTGCTCTGCTTAACTTCAGGAGTCTCCAACAGATTTGATCGGCGGGTCGGATTAGGAATTTTTCGAAGGCCAGCGGGCCGCAACCAGACGGTTTGATGGTGCTCTGCAGAGACTAACAAGGACTGACTGACGCGACTGGCATTTGTTCTTGCTCGACGGCTCATTACTGTTTTATAGAATCCTTTCGCGGGCTGGATTAGATCGACTGGAGGGCCTTGAGACCCCTGCTATATACAGTCAGCGTTTTCTTTGGTGCCCTTCCCTCCATGTTCTGTGGGGAGCGGCGAGTTGCGTTGGACACACCAGTTCTCGTCTGATCACTGAAGTTAAGCAACGCAAGCCCAGTTAGTACTGACATGGGAGGTCGCTCGGGAAAGCTGGGTACTGCTAATACCCAATAATCGTCTCATTAGTGTAGTGTCTGTGCAGTATATGCATTAGAACTATACAGTGGACGGGTCTCTAATGACCTTGTAGTTGACGGGACCTTAAACTCCAACAAACAACAACAACAATCCATGTTCTGTCGCCACTGCCCTAACCTCCATTCCTTAACTTTCTTCTTATTATAACCTTCGCCTTGTTATTGTCTCCTCCTGGCCCTCCCCAGGGTGCAGCGTTGTGCCTCCTCTCTCAGTTGGTAGACACCCTCATAGTGCTTACCCACGTATTAACCTGCCATACTGAATTTTTCTTATGCAGCCCCCTCCCCCATATCCTGCACAAGTATGTCAACATGTAATGGTTTCTACGTCGGGTATATACACATTTGAATTTACCTGCTTGGTCTGCTGTTAAAAACAAGACTGTCATAATCCAAAACAATAAAGATGTTTACCTTAAAGGTGCCGTGTGTTAAGCACTAGAATCTAAAGGGGTCAGATCAGTTAAAGGTTAAAATATCTGAGGATCGACAAAGTTACCTTAGTTACGCTGTAAAATTCATTTTGCCAAATATCCCCCTGTGTATTTATGAATGTCTGGACTAGTGTGTCACTCACCTTTAAAAATAATAATACAGTCCAACCCCGATAATGAAAACCCCGGATAATGAAATTTTCAGGTTAATGAAGACAGTTAGGTAGGTCCCAGCCAAAGGTATATGTCAATACATGTAACTGTACCTTGGATAATGAAGACTCGGATAATGCACAATGAAGACAACTTATGCTTTTTCTGTATATGTGCTACAATATAATTTCACACTGGATAATGAAGATAGCCTTATAAAAATTTCAAAAGGACATAGTCTAGCTAGTTTTAAGCAGTTATAAGAGGGTGGTTAGGGATTTTGTTGGAGAAGAAAGCTCTAACCTTCAACCCACTACTGAGAAGTAAAGGTTTTAGTACAGGGTGTAGGTTTACGGAAGTTTCGCCCCCGACATTTCGCCCCTGGGTACTTTTCGCCCCCACACATTTTGCCCCTCGGACGTTTCGCCCCCAAACATTTCGCCCCTGGGAAGGTAAATGGCCGGTAAACGACGTAAACGCAAACTTAAAACGTAAAATTTACGTCGTCAAAGTCTTTTAATGTTCGTCTGCTAAATTGTACTTAAAAAAATAGCGGCAGCGTCGATGCTTAAACTGCCAACGTAAAATTTGGCGCATGCGCGTGTCGCTACCTTATGTCCGAAAACATATCGATTTGTAGGGCACTAGTGGTTTTTTAAATTCATATCATTTTTCTTATTAGATGGTAAAGTGAATTTCCAGATATTTCGGGCTATGCCTTTCAGAAAGTCTATTAAATTTCTATCGTTGATGTCCTCCACAATGCGTAGCATTTTTGCCGAAATTGCTGAATTTTCACCTAACCTATTCCTTAAAACACTCAGAAAAAGGTCCGAACGAACAATGCTGTTTTTCTAGGTAAAAACGGAATAAAAAAAAAAAACCGGTCAAAATAAGGTAAAAATCAAGGGCTGGCATTGACTCAAAGGTCAGTTGGCACTAGCCCTTGATTTTTACCTTACCTAAAACGGAATAACAAAAAATAACAAAAAAAAAGCCATTTGCCCTTCCAGGGGCGAAACATCCGTGGGGCGAAATGTTCGGGGGCGAAACGTCCGAGGGGCGAAATGTGTGGGGGCGAAAAGTACCTGGGAGCGAAATGTCGGGGGCGAACGTTCCGGATCCCCAGGGTGTACAGTATTACATACCTGCCCTTGTAATTGGATACCTAGTCACATTTGTAAAAGTCCAATCTTTTACATACAGTATACTCTCATTAATGGACAGCCATGGGGAATTGAAGTCTGTCCACTATTAGGTGTCCGCTATTGGGAATAACGATTTACCACTGTAAGTCAACTTTGGGACAAAATGTCATGTACCACTATAGAGAGGTGTTTATTAAGGAAGATTTCACTATATGCTGATGTTTTCATTAAATTTATCAATTTGTTTATTGTAATTTCATTTAGAAACGCGATGTTGTGCGTTTTAAGTGAAAAAAAAAAAACAAATGCTAAGAAGCTATCATGAGCATGAATTAGACCTAAAATTGGACATTCTGGATAATGAAGACACTTATGGTTGGTCCCTTAGGGGTCTTCATTATCGGGGTTGGACTGTAACAGTAATTCATCAGGCATGATCAGCACTAAATGCATGTAGTCACGACAGAGTAACACGGTCCTTTTCCTGCACAACGACTACAGCACCATCTGTACTGAACTTGCACTCCTTCCCGGTTTGCATGATTGATTGATTTGTTGGTGTTTTAGGGCTCTTCAACTACAAGGCTGCTACAATGCTGCTACGAGACGATTTTTGGGTATTAGCGGTACCTAGTGTTCCCAAGCGGCCACCCATGTTAGTACTAACTGGTTGTTTGTTAGTGTTTTAGGGCCCTTCAACTACAAGGTCATTACAGCCCCGTCCACTGTGTAGTTCCGATTCAGAAATTGCACAGACACTACACTAATGCGACGATTTTTGGATACTAGCGGTACCCAGTCTTCCCAAGCGGTTACCCATGTCAGTACTAGCTGGGGTTGCGCTGCTTAACTTCAGTGATCAGACGAGAACTGGTGTGTCCAATTCAATGCAGCTGCTCCCTCCCAGTTTGCTGGACGCTAGGTTAAGGTAAGCGGGTATGTATCCTGCCTGTGGCGAGGTCCGGTCTGCGGGTTCTAGTTCTACTCCCGCCTATCACCCATCAAGTCTCCATTAACCCCACACTCTCCGTACAACCACCTCCCAAGTCTGCTTAGGTCCTCCTCTGCCCCAGATGCTGCTTCCAATAATCTGAATCTCTGTGATGGCCCTAAGAAACTCCTCCTTCCTTGTTATCAAATACCCACGTCATTTCAATCTATTCCTCCTATTTTCTGCGTTGTTCCCTCAAGCTACCCCTAACATATTCATTCCGTATGTACCGTACGACTCATGTACCGTAGCATTCGCACTTCGGCTACCCTCAATCTATTGCCATAGTTTTTCGCACTGCCCAACACTCTGATCCGAATAGCATAGCTGGGTCTAACCACTGCCCTGTAGAATTTCCACTTTAATTTTATTTGGGCCCTCCGATCACACAGGACTCCGCTTCATGCACCTTACATTTATCCAGCGGGTCACATCCGAATCTGTTTCTCCATTGCTCCGGAACAATGATCCAAGATACCTGAACCCCTGCACATTTTTCACTACCTCGCCTCCATAGTCACCAGGTTTTCGACATCGTCCGTGAATACCATACACTGGGGTGCCCATTCCTCTATTCCAGGCAGCAGCGCACCCATAACCAGAATGAAAAGGTATAGACTTTTGGTGAACCTTGGTGCACCCACAAGCTGCAAACCCCATGCTTATTTATCGTCGGTCTACTGTTTGTTGGGACACTCCACCGACGACATGGGGGCGAGGTCCTACTCTTGGAAATTTTTGCCTCATCTACCCGTTCCATTGTTGAGAGGGTTCTTTCACGCGCAAATGCCATCATACAACACACGGCACCCACGTACACCACTCCGGGCCTCTCTCTCTCTGTCGCCGGAAAGAAGCCAACCCACCTCGGTCCAGTATCGTACCTAGAACTACCGATTCAGTTACCGAGCGTGCTAACAACTGCGCCACTTTAAGATTTACCGGTAGTTCTCACTGACCCTCAAGGCCCTTTAACTCTCGCTGACCATCAAGGCTCTTTAACTCTCACCGACCCCCCAACACCCTTAACTCTCACTGCCCCCTCCCGAGTCAGTACTGACCACTATAACAAGCACTAACCGACATAGATCGTGCAGTAATGTAGCACAGCATAGTAGTCTGATTGTGAATTTGTGAAACATGTACAAAGTTGTTTGTTGGTGTTTTAGGGCCCTTCAACTACAAAGGTCATTAGAGCCCCGTCCACAGCATAGTTCTCACGCAGAGACTGCACAGACACTACACTAATGCGACGATATTTGGGTATTAGCAGTACCCAGTTTTCCCAAGAGGCCACCCATGTCAGTACTAGCTGGGGTTGTGCTGCTTAACTTCAGTGATCAGATGAGAACTGGTGTGTCCAACGCAATTCGCCGCTCCCACATCTACTAAGACTACCGGTTCCGATCAAGTGACATGCGAGATGAGAACCTATGCAAAAATGCTCATCCCATTTTTGATTGTCTACAAATAAATGTGGTCCTGGCTTTCTGGGCAATGTCAGCCCCTCCTTTAAGACTTCTTTGATATTTGGTGCAAACCACCTGCAATATCCGGCACATAAATATATATTAGAAAGTCCTACGACAAACATTTCGATTGTCTTTCTGACATTAAAAGACTGAATTTATAATATCGCAGTAGGTAAAACTGATGATCGATCCTGTACACCCCTACCTGTATACTCATTATAATTAAGCTCCATAGCTTAACATCTTGAAGTAACCAAAAAAAAAAAGGCTGACTTGAGGTAGTTACATTAAAAGATAAATCCCTTTTCGTCAAGAGGGAATTTCAAGTTGAATAGTCACACTAACAATTTAGTAGGACTAATTTATCAGTTATCGACTATTTCAGGTGGTCCTGGTAGTGTGTGATCTTGACATCAGAAATCGATTCACCAGAGACTTAATGAAGGAAATAACTCTCCCAGTTTTGGCACTTTCCCAAATATCAACATTTCTTTTTTAGATAAAATAACATTTTTACTGGCGGAATAGACACAAGCATATTATTAACTCTTACTTCAGAACTCAAGGGTGGGAAACAGTCCTTGCCAAAAACCATATAATTTAGCAAATAATCATAATAAATGTCCTTTCTCACGTAAAAATGCGTTATGTGACATTAAAGTGGGTACAAAGAGACGGAAGGAATCTGACATATTCCTTCCAACTACCTACAGTAACATTCTGAAATGTCACAGTGGATAACTTCAGAGAGGAACAGTGATTTTAAACTAAAATCCCCTTGAATACCTCTCAGAAATGGTCACCTCTTAAAGCTCTTGTTTCCAAAGGTAAATATACTTTTTTTTTTCTATACCCACGTATTTGGTTTTCTGTATCTTGTTGGTGCTTAACCCCAGATTACTAACGCTTGCTTTGGAGTTACATGGTTACTAAACGGTATCCTGAGAGACTTCATCATCATCATCATCACACCCTTATCCCGCCTATGGCAGGGTCGGGTCTGCGGGTTCTAATCCTCCACTCCCGTCTATCACCCACCAGGCTTTCATCCACCCCACACGCAATCATGTCCCTCTGTACAACCTGCTCCCACGTCCGCTTGGGTCTCCCCCTACACCTGATACCACCTACCACCTGCTGCCCCATAATATACCGCGTGAGCTCCTCCTCCCCCTTCGCATAACATGCCCAAACCACCTCAACCTATTTTCTCTCATCTTTTCTGCAATGTCTCCCACCCCCAAGCTGCCTCTAACATACTCGTTGCGGACTCTGTCAGCCCGCGACACCCCACTCATGTACCGCAGCATTCGCATCTCAGCCACTTGCATTCTCCTCTCGTGGTTCTTCCTCACTGCCCAGGCCTTAGGCATAGCGGGCCTAACTACAGTTTTGTAAACCTTCCCTTTCAACTTTATTGGGACTCTGCGGTCACACAGCACACCGCTTGCCTGTCTCCACTTTAGCCACCCTGCATTGATTCTGCTGGTAACGTCGGAGTCGATTTCCCCATTGCTCTGAATCACTGACCCCAGATACCTAAACAATCCTGAGAGACTACCAAATTCAATCTTTTATTACAATTACAAGATAGGTCAAATTAATGGATTTAAAGGCTTTATTGCATTGATACATGTTTGTAGAATTAATATTAACAACAATTTTATTGATTTTCACATTCCAAACATCTTTCTCCTTGATGGTCACAACGCATTTGCTTGAATACCTGGGCGTAAGCTTAACCTTCTGTCAAAAATTTCATGCAGTAACTATATTTGTTCTGTACAGTAAACCGTCTGTATGGGGAAACCCCTCATATCGGTACAGATTCTTCAGGAACCAATATTTCGCCAATAGGCTTAATGTTATTACTACCCCTATAAACGGTAAACCTCTGTAATGGGTACACCCCTCTATTGGTTCACCTAATGCATGTCACCATTTTCAGAAAACCACCACTGTAATGGGCACACCACTCCATTGGTACACCTACTACACGTCATCTTTTTCATAAAACCCCCTCTGTAATGAGTATATCCCTCCTCAGTGATTCAGTGGGTAGCATGCTTGGTAAGTAGTTCTAGGGTTCATACAGGACCAATGTGAGTTTGTTCCCTGAGTGCACCTTCCTTTGGTCATCATTACTACCCCTGTAAATGGTAAACCTCTGTAATGGGTACACCCCTGTATTGGTTCACCTAATACATGTTACCATTTTCAGAAAACCAACTCCATAATGGATAAACCCCTCCATTGGTACATATCAGGGGATCCTGGATCAGCCATTGTATGGTATCCAATGGCTGATCCAGGATTTTCGTCAAGAGGGCTTAGCAAATACAGGGGGGGGGGGGGGTTGTGCTAACACAGGGGGGGTTGAGCTAAACCTCACAAATTATGTGAATACTGTATAAGTTTATGTGCATAGGGGGTTGCAACCACAAAAACCCCATCCTAGATCCACACATGATTGTATCTGTATAAATTACATGCCAGCATTATCAAAGTCAGCCATAACCCTCTTATGTACATCCCTCTGATGGGTACACTTTGCCTGGATCCCACATGTGTGCCAGTTAGAGAGGTTTCACTGCATTTAGCATGATTTGTGTTAAAAATTGAATGGCAATAACTGTACTGCATTATTTTGCAATGGGGGTCAAAATGACACGTTGTTGTCCTGATAGGTAGGCAGAATTTGGGTTTACGGAAGTTTCGCCCCCGGAACTTTCGCCCCCACACATTTCGCTCCTCGGATGTTTCGCCCCTGGGAAGGTAAATGGCCGGTAAACGACATAAACGCAAACTTAAAACGTAAAATTTACGTCGTCAAAGTCTTTTAAGTGATGTTCGTCTGCTAAATTGTACTTAAAAAAATAGCGGCAGCGTCGATGCTTAAAACTACCAACGTAAAATTTGGCGCATACGCGTGTCGCTGCTACCTTATGTCCGAAAACACATCGATTTGTAGGGCACTAGTGGTTTTTTAAATTCATATCATTTCTTTTATTAGATGGTAAAATGAATTTCCAGATATTTAGGCTATGCCTTTCAGAAAGTCTATTAAATTTCTACCGTTGATGTCCTCCACAATGCGTAGCATTCTTGCCGAAATTGCTGAATTTTCACCTAACCTATTCCTTAAAACACTCAGAAAAAGGTCCGAACGAACAATGCTGTTTTTCTAGGTAAAAACGGAATAACAAAAAAAAAACCGACCAAAATAAGGTAAAAATCAAGGGCTGGCATTGACTCACGGGTCAGTTGGCACTAGCCCTTGATTTTTACCTTACCTAAAACGGAATAACAAAAAATAACAAAAAGACGGCCATTTCCCCTCTCAAGGGCGAAACATCCGAGGGGCGGAAGCTCCGGGGGCGAAAAGTACCCAGGGGCGAAATGTCGGGGGCGAACGTTCCGGATCCCAGTGAAACGTGGCTGAAAATGGTCCTAAATTGAAATGCGACCAAGGAATACCCATACATCCATAAAAGACCCACCAAAAAGTGTGGGAGAGGCCGGCTGTATTGTGTTTGACACATCAGTTCTCGTCTGGTCACTGAAGTTAAGCAATGCAATCCGCAACGTAACAGCGTCAGGGGAGGAACAGGGGGAGCACTTTAAAAAAAGTCGGCCCCAAAAATTTTTAAATATTCAGAATCCCTTAGTATAAATATAGCTAGCATTACAGCAGGTCCTCTACTGCCCCTTAGACAATGTCCATCTTCAGTGGTTTAGCCAACTGCAGACTGGACTGGCAGAATAGGAACGGGAATAGCAAATGCATAAATGCCTCATCAGTTGAAATATGCGCCCCATTGAGGCACTGAGGTGGGAGCAATTGCTGCATTGCTTCCCCCCCCCCCCCCCCCCTGGATCTGCTCCTGAACAGCGTAGTATCTCTGCAGACTCTGCAGTAGAACTACGCACTGGACGGGGTTCTTAAGTTGAAGGGCCTTAAAACACCAAATGAACAGGACCAAGAAGTAATGAGAAATGTCAAATTTTAACAACAGGATAGAATGATCAGAATTTCCTTAAACGGGACAGCGACCTTCAGTAGCCCTTTCAGTAGCGACCTTCAGTAGCGACCTTCAGCGACCTTTCGTAGGCCCTACTTCAAAGAAAATGAAATTTAACATTTCTTATTACTGTTCCATTACAATTGATCTAATTTCAACATTTTATTTTAGTTTTTACAGGCTATGAAAGTCAGAAGGATATCAAACTGCACGATCGCAATCATAGGAATCACGTTATTATATTATTTCTGTAATATTCAGCAATCTATTATGGATGCCAATTCACGATCGCATCACCATGGGTAATAATGCTCTGCATAACACTCTGCATCTAATGTACTCCATGTTCAAATTGTCTCTTAAAATAAGGGCTATTTTAAAGGGCTTCAATCTAAGTTAAGGGGAGGGGAAATGAAGGGAATGAAGAAAGAGAAAAAGCGTCCGAGACCGGTTTCGACAGGACTTACTAAAAATCACAAATACTATTTGTACCTTACAACTCTGTCTCTATATATAACTTTCAGAGTATCTCCTGATAGGAGGGAGGAATATTCGCCAACAACTGGTCAATTAAGTGGTCAGTCTAAAAGAAATATCATATTCTTAAAAGTTCATAAATGTGCCAGCAGTACAGTTCAAAATATATTAATGAGATACGGACTGCGACACAATTTGAATTTCGCACTACCTTGGAAGCATAATTACATCGGTCATCCACAACCATTTGACGTCACTCAAGTGATTCCTATTCCTAATCCAACAGGTCCTCTGGACGTTTACAACGTCATCTGTCACCACACCAGATTCCATCAGTCCAAGATTGAAAATTTCATTCCTCGCAATACCTTTTACGTGGCAGTACTTCGAGATCCTGTCAGTCTATTTGAATCCATGTATTCTTACTATCAATTAGAGGAGCACTATGGAATGTCCATTGATTCTCTTCTGTCCATGCCTGAAGACAGGCTTAGGGCTTTTCCTAGATACTGTGATAAAATTGGACTCAATCAGATAGCCTTTGATTTCGGTTTGAATGAAACTGACTTCAAAGACATTCTTAAGTTAACATCATACGTACAAAAGATTGATCAACGATTTGACCTCATCATGTTTACCGAATATTTTGATGAGTCTTTAATCTTATTAAAGCATCAATTAAATCTTAGTATCAACGACATTGTCCACGTCAAACACAATCAACGACTGGACATCAAAAGACGGGATCTGAACGACACCATGAAGCGAATTTTAAGAAACATCAACAGAGCTGACCAGTTCATTTATAACCATTTTTTAAATATTTTCTTAGAAAAAGTTCAAACATTTGGAGTTGATCGAATGAAACGAGAAATTAACGAAATGAAAACTGCAATTAAATATTGGACAAAGGAATGCAGTTTAATACTGTCCTCTGCAACAATTAAGAAGCATCTTACTGATGAAGATGACCTTCTGGACAACACTAATCCACTTGGAAGTAAACTAGCAACAACCACTCATTTCTGCACAAATTTGGTTAAAGATGAATTGTCTTTTACTCAAGAACTACGACAACGGCATCTAATAAAATATTTCTCTTGGTGGCAAAGACTTTTGATTAAATTATTAATAATGATTACATATTATTAAGTGAAGAATGTGCTTAAAAGGAACTTGGAATTCCACTGGAATTCTCTGTAGCAAGTAGAAGTGCCTCAGATTCAATTCCTTTTTTTATAAATCAATCGCTGAAAACATTTCATTCAACACATTACAGTTGTTTACTTTAAAAAGTCAAAATGCGATCTATTTTTTTCGAAAATAAATGCAGTATTTATATTCCAGCTACAGTAAACATTTTTATTGTGTAACAACTTCCAAAAATCGTCGATTAACCGCCCTATTGCTCTCTTTGTGATTAACTACTGCTTTACCCACTTACTGTATATGACATGGTCAGGATATCCATTAGTGCCAAAGACCCAGGTTGCCAAAGTCCCTTGTCTCTTCCAACTCTGCCAACTTCATCCTAAATCCCTATCGTCATTCACAAACATACTGTCCACCTACGGCAGGGTCTAAGAAGGCCCAGGACGAAACAAAAGGAATAACATTGCTCATCAAACATTCTACTCCGAAATTCCCAAGTGGATCCTAGAATGGGAGTTCGCACAAGTGAAGGGCAAACGATGCACCGAAAAAGGATGCCTTCAGACGCTCATGGATCCTCATTTCTTCAAAAATATGGCATACAGTATTTCATAGAGCACCTGCAAGTGTCCTGTGGCACTGAATGGATTATCAACTCAATGAAATAATATTTAGTTTGGTAGAGGCCCATTTTTTGCCCTAGCACCGGGGTTACTGGTTACTCCTAGGCCCGGAATGGCTGCGAATGGTGATGCGAGTTGAACGGCATTTTAAGCAGCCTGTGGCCGACCAAAGCTACAACCCCCATGCTTATTTATCGTCGGCCTTCGTTCTTTGGGACACTTCACCGAGCTGCTACACTTGGGAATTTTGCCTCAACTACCCGTTGCATATTAGAAAGGATTCGTTTACGTGTAAATGGCATTGTACGCCATACGGGGCCATGGCTTTACTTCCCATCCGACGGAAGGCGCACTGGGGGCCTCTCCCTTACCCGAAAGAAGCCAACCCACCTCCACCCAGTATCGAATATAGAACTACAGTACTAACGCAGTAATCGAGCCCACTACCTCCCTGCGCCATAGCGCTACACACCAAAATACAGTATTGTCAAGGCACAAATTTTCCATGAATCATTCCGAACTGGTTCAAAGTACACTATGGCGAGTGACGTAAAACGTTACGCACTCATATTTTCTTTCTAGTCAGGAAGAAGTGAAATTTGTAAAGTTACTCAGCAATTCCGAATATGAATTTCATGAACTGTGCATAATATTCAATTTCAATACTTCGACATTGTAAACAAGGACATGTTGCCTTACCTTTTCACTTATGTCTTACCATAGCTCGATGTCCAATATCCTCTCTTACTTTATGTCGTAAACATGCCAAATAATACGAGAATAAACACATTCACAAACGTCTTCAACTGCTAAAAAATGAAAAGAAGTTGTTGTGAGATGTTACAATTTCAATATCGAAGAAGTATGTCGCGTGCTGACAACGTGCTTTCTTTTCTGTAGACTATTTACTACAAGACTTTAGAGAGAGAAACACAATATAACAAGCACGACCATGTAACAAAAATGACCTCCACAAATATTTCTTACAAAAACAACGAGACCGAGAAAACATTACTGTAATAATGTCAATTAACTTACTATCAAGTTACAGGAGTGTAAAGGTCCTAGTTGATTGCAAATATTTCTCTCTCTGAAATTTTGTTTGCTGTCACAGAAAAAGTCCACTCTATTAATGGGTAGTAAAGGTGATTTTATTCAACTATATTATAACGATATACTGTATGCAGTATACGAAATTATATTCACTGGTTATCTCTTGCACCACTTGAAATAAATTATTAACAAGGTGCCTCTAGTACAATAAATGTAAGATCAAAAGCATAACTCTAAAATAATGGCAATTTGAACGAAAATTTACATGGATAAGAGCAGTACTGACCAGTCAAGCAACAGGTTATTGACATTCACCCTGTCAAAGGTAAACAATAATTATAATTGATGTCCACTTCGTCTTCATTTCGGAATCTTGCTAACGATAATAAATTATATCACATATTTCACTTAGATAACATACTGTAGTTCAAACATTTTGTACAGTCTATAGTGTTTAAATAACAATTCTAATGATTTATTTTAAAAGGATTGATACCAGCTCCAGAGAGTTGCGGTTAAAATGACCATAGTAGAAATCACGAAATTGCATACGGCGAGGTTACCGCCGAAACTGCCTAAATGTAAAACGTCGGGGTTAAAAGGAGGTTTCGTAACTCCTGCTGGCACATTACCTCCAGTATTGCCATTTGTTGTGCTGGCACCCGTGCCCTTGTTGCAAAGTTCAGTTGAGCAAGCATAGAAATATGTCCGATATGTTTCGTCTTCTATTATATTATTCACGTAGATTGGATTATCTTCACAACTTCGATAAAAACTGTACACAACACCTGAAAAATGACATAATCTTTTATCAATAAACGCTCACCTTATCTTCAGCCGAGATTTGCGATTCTTGGATAAATAAAAATAATCATACAAGAAATGTTCAATAAAACACCCTTAGGCTTAGAGGCTCGTTCGAATTCTTCCTGACTGACAGGGTCGAGTATCATTTGTCCAGGTGGAACCGGAAACACACCGCCAAACTAATGCATAACCCCTTTATTAGGCCTATTTTTTTTCCTAGGAACTATTCCTTGAACCCTGACTTTTAAAAGCTTGAATTTTTGACCTCAATTGTTGTCGACTGATTAGATCCTCAGGTGACACACATTCGCAGGCCAGACAACAAATATTTTCAAATCCCAATTCGTAATTGCGTTATCACTAACCCTTTACCCGCTGTTGTTTTTTGTTAGTGATGATTGTGTTTTAGGGCCCGTTGTTTGTTGGTGTTTTAGGGCCCTTCAACTTTAGGGCACAACAAACTCATCCGAAGGAAGGCACACTCGGGACCCTTCGCCAGAAAGTAAATCGAACATTGCGCCACCGAGGCAGGTGGGTTGTCTGGCTCACATCAGTTTGTTGCTTGTTTGTTGGTGTTTTAGGGCCCTTCAACTACATGGTCATTAGATCCCAGTTCACTGTGTAGTTGTGATGCGGAGGCTGCACAGACACTACACTAATGCGACGATTTTTGGATACTAGCAGTACCCAGTTTTCGTAAGCGGCCACCCATGTCAGTACTAGCTGGGGTTGCGCTGCTTAACTTCAGTGATCAGACGAGAACTGGCGTGTCCAACGCAATTCGCCGCTCCCGGCTCACATCAGACTTCAATTACTTGATTCACCCTCATCCTCATTATTGTTTGTTGTTGTTTAATGGTGTTTTAGGGCTCTTCAACTACTCAGGGGCGTTAGAGCCCCGTCCACAGCATAGTTCTTATGCAGAGACTGCACAGACACTACACTAATGCGACGATTTTTGGGTATTAGCAGTACCCAGTGTTCCCAAGCGGCCACCCATGTCAGTACTAGCTGGGGTTGCGCTGCTTAACTTCAGTGATCAGACGAGAACTGGTGTGTCCAACGCAATTCGCCGCTCCTCCTCATCATCATCATACCCTTAATCCGCCTATGGCACGGTCGGGTCTGCGGGTCCACTGAACATGCTCTGACTTGGGGCACCCCAGCCAGGCACCTGGAACCCGCAGGAAATACTGGCAAAGTTGACTGTGGGGGGGTGTCGGCCTACCCCACTGTTCCAACACTGCATTAAAAAACAACTCCTAACCCTTTTCCCGCCTATGGCAGGGTCGGGTACCCAATTGTCCCTCTGAATGGACACAGGGTGATATATTGGTCATAGTTTTTTTCTGCAGCCGGTTGCCGGCCAAAGCTGCACCCCTACGCTTATTTATCTACCGACGCCAGGGGGCGAGCTCCTACACCTGGAAATTTTGCCTCATCTACCCGTTGCGTAGTAGAGAGGGTTCTTTTACGTGCAAGTGTCATCGTACACCCACACGGGACCTCGGTTTCACTTCTCCTCCGAAAGAAGGCACACTCGCGGCTTCTCTCTCGCCCGAAAGAAGCCGACCCACCACGGTCCAGTATCGAACCTAGAACTACTGGCGTAGTTGCACACGCCAGTAGTTCAATAACCCATCGCACAATAACTATAACGCAATAGTAGTCAGGCTCATGCCTAATTACTTGATTTACCCTCTGGTTTTAAACTCATTTCAGGGTAGAAAATCAATTTCAAGAAACATACAGGTAAATGAAAGGTATTTACAGTATTTACCTGATGTTTTGTATTCTACTCTTCGAAGGGTGCAGTACTTTTTGTTGCAATTTGTGATGCCACCAGCCACTTGATCAGGATGAAGTTCACAATCTGAATTGGCTTCCGTAGCGGTACAAGTATAACATTTTAGTGATTCCACATCTAAAAGAAGAAGATACTTCAGGCTTTACATCTTGTGTATCATTTCGGCATTCCAGGGGGCATTTTGAATGTAGAAAAAATGAAAAGAAAAACTTACCGATAATTTGTAAACTGCAAATAAAGCAAAGAACAGTGATAATTTTCAGTTCGTTGGCATCCATTACTGGTTAGCGATAGTTAACTACTTGATTGAGTTGTTAGTTGACTAACATTCATAGATAACAATAACACGTGGAGGTCACAAAAAGTTACTGTATGTGCTCCAAATAACCATTACTGTATAAAATATACAATGTGTAAATGTATTATCCCACTTCAATATACAAGACACAATTTTTAAACAAGAGTCAGTCGTCCACCTTCAAAAATACCTCATAGAAAATTCTCAAAATTAAGCAATTACTGAATTTGATATCAAGCAAAAAAAAAAAAAAAACGATTACAAAGTCACCTATGCACCAATAAAATAACAACTTCACTGATAAGATATCACCCAGAGAAACAAAGGCAACTAATTATTGTATCACCGAAGTGAAGGAAAGCTGAACAGCAGAGGAATTTAAAGCCTTTGTCGCAACAATTGGCACGAAACGTATGAGTGAGAGAGAGAGCAACACAGAGAGAAAGAGTCAGAGAAAGAGAGAGGGAGACAGACACACGCATACACAATGGCGTAGCCAGGATTTTCTGAAGGGGGGGGGGGGG
>JAAFCE010004209.1:19626330-19643936 GCA_013389805.1 Trigoniulus corallinus | reverse complement strand
GGGGGGGGGGGGGGGGGGGGGGGGGGGGGGGGGGGGGGGGGGGGGAATATGACTCGATAGGGTGTATACCTCTTCGTTATATTCGAGGCCCAAGGAGGGGGGGTTTAACCCCCCAAACTCCCCCCCTTGGCTACGCCACTGCGCACACACATAGAGAAAAAGAAACACTAACAGAAAGAGACACGGAAAGACAGAGGGAGACACATGGAAAGGGACAGAGAGAGAGCGACGCAGATAGACAGAGAAAGACAGAGAGAACGAGATGGAGAGAGACACACACAGAGAGAAAGAGATTGAGAGGGCGACACATAGAGAGACAGAGAAAGAGACACGGAAAGACAGGGGAAGACACAGAGAGACACACATAGAGAGAGGGAGAGCGACACAGAGAGACACACATAGAGAGAGGGAGAGCGACGCAGAGACACAGAGAGAGCGACGCAGAGACACAGAGAGAGCGACGCAGAGACACAGAGAGAGCGACGCAGAGAGACACACATAGAGAGAGGGAGAGCGACACAGAGAGACACACATAGAGAGAGGGAGAGCGACGCAGAGACACAGAGAGAGCGACGCAGAGACACAGAGAGAGCGACGCAGAGAGACAGAGAGAACGAGATGGAGAGACACACAGAGAGAAAGACAGACAGAGAGGCACAGAAAGACAGACAGAGAGACACCAAAAGACCCACAGAGAGACACCGAAAGACCCACAGAGAGAAAGAGATTGAGAGGGCGACACATAGTGAGACGGAGAAAGAGACACGAAAAGACAGGGGGAGACACAGAGACACACATAGAGAGAGAGAGAGAGCGACACAGAGACACACATAGAGAGAGAGCGACGCAGAGAGACAGAGAAAGAGACACAGAGAGAGAACGAGATGGAGAGACACACACAGAGAAAGACATACAGAGAGGCAGAGAGAGAAAGAGATAGAGAGGACGACACAGAGAGACAGAGAAAGAGACACGGAAAAACAGGGGGAGATACAGAGACACACATAGAGAGAGAGCGACGCAGAGACAGAGAGACACACAAAGTCAGCGAAAGACAGAGAGAGAGAGAGAACGAGATGGAGACATAGAGAAAGACAGTCAGAGAGACACACAGAGAGAAAGGGTCTGAGAAATACAGAGACACAGAGAGAAAGGGTCAGAGAAAGACAGAGACACACATGCATACAATGGATAACTGACGGACAACAATTTGAATACTAACCTCTACCAGCCCTTTTCCCACTATGACAGGGCCGGATATCCATGTTTGCTCCTTTAAGACACATGGGCAATCTGTTAGACGGTTTTCACGGCTACACTGCCGGCTGCCAACCTAAGCTGGAACCACAATGCATTTTTATCGTCGGGCTAATGTTCGTTGTGGCACTGCACCGAAGCCAGGGGTGCGAGAGTTTCTACATCTGGGAATTTTGCCTCGCCTACCCATTGTATAGTAGAGAGGGTTCTTTGACGTGCAAATGACATCGTAAATCAAACGGTGCCGACGGAAGAAGGGCACTGAGCTTCTCTCTCCCGCCCGAAAGCAGCCAACCTACCTCCGATCCAGGATCACTGACGCAGGTAGTCCATCGAGAACGATACTGAGGCGAGTGTTACAAAAGGAAAGGGTCTTTTTGCAACCGATTGCCGACCAACCGACCCGACGCCAGGGGCGAGCTCCTACACCTGGACATTCTGCCTCATCTACCGGTTGCATAGTAGGGAGGGTTCTTTGACGTGCGAATGCCACTGTACACCACATGGGACCTCGGTTTTACTTCTCATCCGAACGATGGCGCACTCGGAGCATGTCTCTCGCCCGAAAGAAGATCAGTGCAACCCAGCTCAGTGCAGTATCGAATCTAGATCCACTGACGCAGTTACCGAGCACTCTACGTCAGTGGTTCTCAATCTTTTTGAAGTCGAGGAACACTAAACTGACATTTTGCTAGCACGGAACACTTACAATTCAACATAAACTTTAAAGCAGGTTGTACACCTTCTACACTTGGTATTTACTACATCATCATCATGCCCTTATCCCGCCTGTGGAAGGGTCGGGTCTGCGGGTTCTAGCCCTCCACTCCCGTCTATCTCACTCCTAGTTCCCCGTCCACCCCACACACTGTCACATTCTTACGGACAACCTGTTCCCACATCTGCTCGGGTCTCCCTTTGCCCCTGGTGCTACCGATCACCTGCATTCCTGGAATTAACCTAACGAGCTCCTCTTCCCCTCTTCACATGACGTGTCCATACCTCCTCAGCCTATTCTCCCTCATTTTTTCGGCGATGTTCACCAGACCAGGTTACCTCTAATATGCTCATTCCTAATTCTGTCAGCTCTCGACACTCCACACACGTGCCACAGCATTCGCATCTCGGCTACTCGCATTCTAATTACGTAGCTCTTCCTCACTGCCCAGCACTCAGATCCATATAGCATAGCTGGTCTAACCACTGTCCTGCAGAGCTTCCCTGTCAACTTGATTGGGACCCTCCCATCACGCAGGACTCCGCTTGCCTGTCTCCACTTCAGTGACCCCGTCCTCAATTGATTATGCGGGTCACATCAGAGTAACTATCCATTGCTTTATTTGTGCATTGACTTTTTTGCGGAACACTTGAAGTGGTTTCACGGAACACGCTTTGAGAACCACTGCTCTACGCATTGGACCACCGGGTCGTACAGCAGTGCAAAAATCAAGCGCAAAAAATGCTTTTAACGAATCGTATCAAATGTTTTTATTTTCTTTTGGTCCAACATGTAAAATTTCTTTTACAAGACAAAAAAAACATCAAATAATTCATGATTACACTGTCTTTTTAAATACCTTGATAGGTAAATACCATTTATAGGTTGAATTTTTTATTGCATTGAACGACGAGGACTGATTTGTTGTTGAGAAGTGTGTTGCAAAAGCTAAATATCAGCTTGCAAGTATGACTATGAACAAAATGTCTTCGTTAGTGTCAAGACATGTTTTTAACTTTGTCATATTAAACGTAATAAAGCCAAGCATTGTGATAGTGGAATGAAACAAAACTAGTGGAATGGAAACAACAAATCCACTCACTGCAAATCAATTCAAGTTTGAAAAGTAAAAGTTTCCTTTTAGAACTTGTCACAAGTATCATCATCATACCCTTATCCCGCCTGTGGCAGGGTCGGATATGCGGGTTCTAGCCCTCCAATTCTCGCCTATCTCCCACAAGGTCCCACTCCACCCCGCACACTACCATATCCTTACTAATAACCTGTTCCCATGTCTGCTTTGGTCTACCCCTTGCCTCGGGAGCTTCCAACCACTTGCATTCCTGTAAAGGACCCAACGAGCTCCTCATCCCCTCTTCTCATTAAGTGCCCATACCATCTCAGTCTACTCTCCCTCATTTTTTTCCGTGATGCCTGCTACTCCCAGGCTACCTGTAATATACTCATTCCTAATTTTATCAGCTCTCGACACCCCACTCATGTACCGCAGCATTTGCATCTCGGCTACTTGCATTCAACTGACGTGGCTCTTCTCACCGCCAAACACTTTGATCTATACAGCATAGCGGCAGGGGCGGATCCAGGGCTAGGGTAGCAATTCAGCTTGTTTGTTTGTTGGTGTTTTAGGGCCCTTCAACTACAAGGTCATTAGAGCCCCGTCCACAGTGTAGTTCTTATGCAGAGACACTACACTAATGCGACGATTTTTGGGTATTAGCAGTACCCAGTTTTCCCAAGCGGCCACCCATGTCAGTACTAACTGGGGTTGCGTTGCTTAACTTCAGTGATCAAACGAGAACTGGTGTGTCCAACGCAATTTCCGCTCCGAGTAATTCAGCAATTGCTTCCTCCACCCTCAGTGCCGCAATGGGGATCATTTTTGAACTGATGGAAGATTCAACTTTTGCATTTACTATTCCCATTTCTATACTGCCAGTCCAATCTGCAGTTGGCTAAACCACTGAGGATAGGACATTGTCTAAGGGGCAGTAGAGGACCTATTGCAATCGCTAGCTAGATTTAAACTAAGGGAGTCTGAATATTTAAAAATATTCGGGGCGGACTTTTTTGAAGTGCTCTTCCCCTGATCCGCCTCTGAATCCGCCCCTGCATGATAGCGGGCCTAACCACTGCCCTGCAAAACTTCCCTGTCAACTTGATTGGGACCCTCCCATCACACAGGACTCCGCTTGCCTGTCTTCAGTTCAACCATGCCCTAGTGATTCTATGGGTAACATCCGAATCCACCTCCCCGTTTAAATGATACTTGTCACAAGTATCATTTAAAAATATTTGATACTTCTCATAAAACGTAACATGATGCTAAAACCTATCAATATTTATTTAAGTAGTAAGTGAAAAAGTGCAACAAGCAAACCACATTTAAATTTTTTGTTTTAAAATTTGAAAAATGAAAACATGCTTTAAAACCTGTTATTTTATAAATTCACGTATTTCATCTACTCCTACGAAACTAAATGACTTTGTTAAAGGGTTAAAACTGAAAAATTATTCACATTTCGCTCAGTACTAACTCAATTCACATCTCTGAAATTAAAACTCTAACCTATGTTATAAGTAGTTGTGACCAGTGGCGTAACTTGTAAGGGCAATGGGGGGGGGGGGTCAAATTGCCACGGGCTCCGGACTAAGCTCCACTTTGGGGGTGCCTTGTCCATCTTGCTGTGGAAATCAGCCTGTTCGACGACTTTCCGACAAATAAATAGTGCGGCATACGCAGTGGCGGTTTTAGGCACGTGCAAACTGTGCAAATGCACGGGGCCTCGCTTTTGCAATTTGAAAGGGCCTCGCACTTTCAATTTGCACAGGTTTGCACAGGGCGTCGCGTATGCTAGAACCGCTACTGGGCATACGTGTACCATGTCTGTTCAGGACAAGCAACAGAGAAGAGGAGAGGAAGGGAGCTTCGATTGCCTTTTGCCCCAGGGCGCCACAACTGAAGTTACGCTACTGGTTGGGACTTATAACGACTTGCAACGTTGAAGGCCCTTTGATTTAAAATGTATAAAATATTAATTTAACTATTCTTATCACTGAAAATTTCGTATAACGCGATCACATTTCAAATTGTTAATACTAGCAATATCGACAGAATGGAATTTATAAATACGACCCATTTCAAATGACCAGATCGCAATTTGGTTTTCTTTTCTTTTTTTTTTTAGCAAAATGCTCCACAAATAGAAATATTTGGAAATAGAAAAATATTTCGGATGAAAACAATTATGGAACTCACTCAATATTAATGTGCCCGTTAAAAATATTCTTGTCAGACTTTGATAAGAGGTATAAAAATACAATCAAAAAAAGAGTCTTCATAAAGTTTTAATTTCTGAATCTGGTAATGGACAGTAATCTCTTATTTCATAGAAATTCAACAAAAAAAAATTTATTGGAGCAAAACAATTCGGTAATCACTGAATAACCTCTAAAATGGATATTATTGTTTCATTTTTTTTTAAAAAAAATGTTATTCAATTTTATTTAACCACTAAACTCATTAAAAATCAAAAAAGAAAAGTCGATTTACCACAATGGAAGCACTTGAAGAAAACACGTCTTTCTTTTTAAAAGGATTTCAAGAAAGGAAAAATAATTTACACATCCTGATAAACAACATTTTTGATCTCGACAAGGTTACCACAAATAGTCCTGTGTTTACCTTTACGAATTCAGGTATGTAGAGCACCACCAGTCAATCACAATCACAAATTTCGTCAATCTTCAATTAACTTTTGTAGGTCATGTTCGTAGATTGCAATAAGACACATTATGGTAATTCCACATGAAATTCCAAAAGCTTGAAGTCCAAATTTAACCAATTCAGAATCACCGGCTTCAGAATTCAACTCTGGAAGCTACGATAAAACAATCAACAAGATTTAAAAAACGATCAGAAAAGCAATGCAGGGATATCATCATCATTATACCTTAATCGCGCCTGTGGCAGGATCGAGTCTGTGGGTTCTCATCCCCCACCAGGTTACCTTTTTTTGTTAGTTGTGAGCCCAAAAGCAATAACTAACTGAAACCCTCACATACTACTCATCATTTTTAACAAGGACCATTCGGCAATGGACTAGCCTTGGAGAGGATAAAGTGGAGGGCTTCCTCAAAGGAAAGCCCACCATTGCTGGTATGGTGTGTGAGGGGGGGGGGAGAGGCACAAGAATTATAGCCTAGGGCAGTGGTTCTAAATCTTTTTGAAGTCAGGGAACACTAAACTGTGACATTTTACTAGCAGGGAACACTTACAATTCAACATAAACTTTAAAGCAGGTGTACACTTTCTACACCCTCCTGTGGCAGGGTCGGGTCTGAGGGTTCTAGCCCTCCATTCCCGTCTATCTCTCCCAGTTCCCCGTCCACCCCCACACACTGTCATATCCCTACGGACAACCTGTTCCCACATCTTTCGTCTCCTGCCACTGGTGCTACCGACCACCTGCATTCCTGGAAGTAACCTAACGAGCTCCTCTTCCCGTCTTCGCATGACGTGCCCATACCACCTCTGCCTATTCTCCCTAATTTTTTTCAGCGATGTCCACCACCCCAGGCTACCTCTAATATGCTCATTCCTAATTCTATCAGCTCTCGACACGCCACGCCACACACGTGCCACAGCATTCGTATCTCGGCTACTCGCATTCTATTTACGTAGCGCTTCCTCACTGCCCAGCACTCTGATCCATATAGCAAAGCTGGTCTCAGCGGCGTCACTAGGGGGTGCGGGCCGCACCGGGTGATACCACTCGCGTCATGAGAAATGGGGTGACACCAAAGCAGAAGAAGCAGCTTATTTCGGGAGAGGGGGGTGACACCATTGTGTTACCCGCACCGGGTGACGCCAACCCTAGCGACGCCACTGGCTGGTCTAACCACTGTCCTGTAGAAATTCCCTGTCAACTAGATTGGGATCCTCCTATCACACAGGACTCCGCTTGCCTGTCTCCACTTCAGTCACCCCCTCCCCCACTGATTCTGCGGGTCACACCAGAGTCTATCTCTCCATTGCTTTATTTGTACATTAAATTTTTTTTTGCAGAACACTTGAAGTGGTTTCACGGAACACGCTTTGAGAACCACTGGCCTAGGGTTTTAGGAGTTTTATGGTATCATATGTAGCAATGTGAGTTAGTCTCTCCACTACCATATTGGCCAAAGAAGGCTGCTTGCAGTGTAGTGAATTAGAATTAGAACTACTATGGCCATCAGGGCCCAGAAAGAGTCATTCCATGGCAAGGAGTGTAAAGTACCATCCCGTCATGGTGACACTTAGTAAACGGCAAAGGACCAATAAACAACAATAGTCGAAGGTCAAAAAACCAAAAGAGGATAATAATAGTCCAAAGGCCAATAAATAATGATAGTCAAAAGGCAAAACCCGAATAAATCCCAACAGTTAAATAAATGGCCAAAGGTCAATAAATAAACAATAGTCAATTAAAAGGCAATAGCCAAAACAGATATAAAGATAAAAGGCAACATGGCAAAAGGGCTTACATTTGTGAAAGAGTACAGCCTCTTTCAGAATAAAGAGGGAACTCTCTACTCCGTGGGGGTAGTACCCAGGGGAGGTACACACCTCCCTATCGATGGCGGGGCTCACAGCATCTCTGTGACTAAAAATATGCGCCACTGTGAGAAGCTCCCAACAGCAGTCACACAATGGTTCCTCCTCACCCTACAGTAGGGTGAGGAGGAACCTTCGTGATGAACACCAGGTGACCGCTTGGCAACATTAGGTTTGTTGTTTGTTGGAGTTTAAGGTCCCGTCAACTACAAGGTCATTAGAGACCCGTCCACTGTATAGTTCTAATGCATATACTGCACAGACACTACACTAATGCGACGATTATTGGGTATTAGCAGTACCCAGCTTTCCCGAGCGACCACCCGTGTCAGTGCTAACTGGGCTTGCGTTGCTTAACTTCAGTGATCAGACGAGAACTGGTGTGTCCAACGCAACTCGCCGCTCCCCTAACATTAGGTACTGCTACTAGCCAAAAATCGTCCTAACAGCGTAGTGTCTGTGCAGACTCTGCAATAGAACTATGGAGTGGATGGGGCTCTAATGGCCTTGTAGTTGAAGAGCCCTAAAACATCAATGAAACAAAACCTGGGTCCCTAATTTTCTCGGGAGCGGCGAATTGCGTTGGACACACCAGTTCTCGTCTGATCCCTGAAGTTAAGCAGCGCAACCCCAGCTAGTACTGACATGGGTGGCCGCTTGGGAAAACTGGGTACTGCTAACACCCGAAAATCGTCGCATTAGTGTAGTGCAGTGTTTTTCAACCAGGGTTCCGCGGAACATAAAGGTTCTGTGAGGTCCACCCAAGGGTTCCGCCAATGGCAAGGTAAAATATAAAAATAACAATGAAAACGCAAGAAACGAGAACGCCTTTTGTCTGTCGAAGATGAACTTCGGGTGTCTCTCTCAAACATTAGACCATAAATTCAACTGCTAATGCTAACACTCACACCTGTATTAATTAATGTTTTTTTTCTGTCACTGTATGGGTGTTCCACGAAAGGTCTAAATGTTCCAAAGGGTTCCGCGAGAAGTCTAAATGCTCCAAAGGGTTCCTTTCCAATAAAAAGGTTGAAAAACACTGGTGTAGTGTCTGTGCAGCCTCTGCATAACAACTATGCTGTGGACGGGGCTCTAATGACATTGTGGTTGAAGGGCCTTAAAACACCAACAAACAATAACAACCTAATTTTCTCTAATTCATTACACTGCAAGCAGCCTTATTTGGCCAATTTGGCAGTGGGAGTGGGGACTTTTATTACAATGCTAGAAATTCCATGAAGAATTAAAGCCGAACCTAAATGAAAGTAACCTAACCAAACTAACAAACCTAACGTTATCCATACCGTCAGAAGTAAAAGTGTGTGCGCCCACAGGTCCCAGTTTAAGGGAGGAGGGCAGACGTGACGGAAAATGAGAGAGGCAATAGTTTGACGTGGGACGGGCACGTTATGAGAAGAGGGGAGGAGAAGCTAGTTAGGTCCATTACAGGGATGCAGGTTATTGTAAGCACTGGGGACAGATAAAAACCAACGCAGATGGGGACCTGGTGGAGGATAGAAGTGGAGAGCCAGAACCGGCAAACCCGATCTTGCCATAAGCGGGACAAGACTACAATGACGGTGATATAGTCAGGAACAAGAAAATTCCAGTGAACAACTTCCGAAGTCGAAAATTCCGCAAAATTTTCAAACTGCCTTCGTCAGACACCCTGAAATGTCCCCACCAGTTGAAAACTGTTCCTAAAGGTGACGTGTATGTCGATTTCAACGCGTAACGTAGTCTGAGTTCCTGTCAATTTACATTTGCCCCTCACGAAATGATCCCCATATGTTAGTCTTCAATTTGTTGTATTCTTATCACCATCATCATCTCACCCTCATCCAGCCTGCGGAGGGGGTAGGGTCTGCGGTTCTCATTCTCCATTCCCGCGTATCCCCCACCCTGCACGCCTCCGTATCCCTCTGCACCACATGCTCCCACGCCCTATTTGGTCTTCCTCTACTCCTGGTGCCCCCAATTAACTCCAGTACCATAATGGACCTAACAAGTTCCTCCTGCCCTCCTTCTCATCACATGCTCATAACATCTCAGCCGATTTTCTCTCATCTTTCTAATGTAATCGTTTCGGAATTAGTTGTATTCTTAAAATTTAGTAAATATGTACAAGTATAATTTTACTTGATTTTGATTGGAGTCAAATAAGCCCAGGGCGTTTATTTATCGTTGGCCCATTGTTCATTTTGGCACTCCACGACGCACTCCAGGTGTAGGAGCTCCTACACCGAACTCCACGTATATTATACTCAATGCAATAAGGGACGTTTTCTGTGCAGTATCCCACTGCACTTCCCATTCAACGGAAAGTGCCCTGGGGTCTCTCGTCCCACAAGAGTCAAACCACCTTGATCCAGTATGGTACCTGGAACCACTGACACAGGAGTCGAGCATGCCACGTCTGTGAGTCTTACAACTAAAAATTCTAAATAAAATCATCTACTCACCATATCAACTAAGGCAATATAAAGAAACATCCCAGCAGCACCAGCGAACACCCAAGCGTTAGCAGAGTGCACATTTCCAACGCCTAATCCGACAAGCATACCAAGAAGACACAGAAACGATGACAGGCCGTTGTACAACAGGGCTTGTCGAGTGGCCATTCCCGCCTTGAGCAATAATGCAAAATCCCCTAAATTTGGAAAACAAATGCCGTTACAGAGGAAACAACATCCCTGGCAAATTCAAAAATACTAAAAGCCTGATAAAAGAGATCTAACCTAATTCATGAGGCAGCTCATGGCAAAACACAGCAATTGCAGTACTCAACCCTCCAGTTAAACTGCCTGCAAATGCTGCACCTAAAAATAGAAGCAAAAGAAAGACGAAAAAAAATGACATATCTTCTATTTAGTTTTGTGAATCAAAGGGTTAGGTTACCTACCTATTGCCATTCCATCACAGAAATTATGAAGTCCATCTCCTGCAATAACCATCCAAGCTGTAGCAAGAGCTGTCTGTGGCACTTTCTGCCAACCACCATGAGAATGTTGATGACTGTGACCATGGCCGTGGCCATGAGTGTGACTGTGAGCAAGTCCTTTACCATCAGACACAACTACAGACATCATGGAACTATCCTGAAAATCGGACTCCTTCTTTTCTTTGGACTGTTCATCAATTGACTCTTGAGAAAACTTCCTTTCCTTTGTTCCATTCTGCTTTGGACCAATGTACGACTCTCGCAGATCGGCAGACGACAATAATTTCTTTTCAGAAATGGATGAAATGTTGTGATCAACATCATTATCTCCAGGTTTATAACTTTGAAGTCGTTTGTCATCACCACTTTCTTCATTAAGGCCTAAACATCAGTAAGAGACAAGAGGATCACATTAGTGACAATACTGCAGAAGGTAGAGGTGGAAGGGACAACAACCACCTGAAAGGTGGCATTAATTATAGAACACATATTTCAAATGTAAAAAAAAGTATTTAAGTAAAAATTCTGCACCATCATCATTCCTAACCATTTTGATGCCTATGGCAGGATCGAGTACCCATTTCTCGCAGTAGAACCGGGAATACACAAGGAAACAATTGGACAGTATTGTGTGCAACCAGTTGCCGAATTAGCTGCTGCAACCTCATCTACGGCAAGGTATCCATTTGTCTCGGTACAAATGGGAACACATGGACGAAAACCGACGGGATTTAGGTGCAGTCGGTTGCAACTTCTTGATTATTTCATGCCTGCATGCTTCCTTCATCATCATCCCCTTATCCCGCCTGTGGTAGGGTCGGATCTGCGAGTTCTAGCTCTCCACTCCCGTCTATCTCCCACCAGGTCCCACGTCCACCCACACACTACCATATCCTTAGGAATAACCTTCTCCTGCCCCGGGTGCTTCCAACCACCTGCATTCCTGTAATGGATCTAACAAGCTCCTCCTCCCCTCTTCTCATTACAGGTCCATACCACCTCAATCTACTCTCCCTCATATACTCATTCCTAATTCTATCAGCTCTCGACACCCCACTCATGTACCGCAGCATTGTCATGTCATGCCTGCTTACTTCCTTCGTTGGATTCATGTCGTCCACCGATTTCCGGATTGTTGTTTGTTTGTTGGTGTTTAAGGTCCCGTCAACTACAAGGTCATTAGAGACTCGTCCACTGCATAGTTCTAGTGCATAGACTGCACAGACACTACACCAATGCGACGATTATTGGGTATTAGCAGTACCCAGCTTTCCCGAGGGACCACCCATGTCAGTACTAACTGGGCTTGCGTTGGACACACCAGTTCTCGTCTGATCACTGAAGTTAAGCAACGCAAGCCCAGTTAGTACTAACATGGGTGGTTTTTGTTTGTTTGTTGGTGTTTAAGGTCCCGTCAACTACAAGGTCATTAGAGACTCGTCCACTGCATAGTTCTAGTGCATAGACTGCACAGACACTACACCAATGCGACGATTATTGGGTATTAGCAGTACCCAGCTTTCCCGAGGGACCACCCATGTCAGTACTAACTGGGCTTGCGTTGCTTAACTTCAGTGATCAGACGAGAACTGGTGTGTCCAACGCAACTCGCCGCTCCCACCGATTTCCGGAGGCGAGCTCGTACACCGGGAACACCGAGAACCGGATCCACCAGGCTCTATGGACTCACTTTCGTAGCGCAGTGGTTGACGGTTCGACACTGAATCGAGGTTGTTTGGAATCCTTCGGACGAGGTCCCCAGCAAGCCTTCCGTGGGATGAAAAGTAAAGCCGAGCCACCGTGCGGTGTGCAAGGAGCCACTAGCACGTAACATCACCCTTTCAACTATGCAACGAGTAGATGGGTAAAATTCCAGGTGTAGGAGCTCGCATCCTGGCGTCGGCGGTGTGTCCCAAAGAACAGCAGCAAAAAGAATCTCCTAACCCTTCCCCCTCCAATGATGACCATAGCTCCACACCCCTATGCTTATATAACGTCGGTCTACTGTTCGTTGGGGCATTTCACCTTCGCCAGGGGCGAGCTCCTGCACCTGGAAATTTTGCCTCATCTACCCGTTGCATGGTAGAGAGGATTCTTTGACGTGCAAATGCCATCGCATATGCACCACACGGGATCTCGGTTTTACTTCTCATCCGAAAGAAGGCGCACTCGGGGCTTTTCTCTCGCCTGAAAGAAGTCAACTCACTTCGCTCCAGTATCGAACCTAGAACTACTGACGCAGTTACCGAGCGTTCTACCGACTGCGCCACCGAGGCGGGTTCCCAAAGCACAGTAGGCCGATGATAAATAAGAACAGGGGGTTGCAGCAAAGTGATTTCTTTCTTTTGCTGGTTCGCAGTCATTTCTGTAAATCAATCAACCAACTTACGTTGCAACACTTCGGAAGAGACACCTTCATAAGTATATCCATAAGAATCTCGATAACGATGTTTAGACAACTTCTCCCCAACTACTTTATTAAGTTCGATGTTATTGGCAGCAGTCTAAAAATGATAAGAACGAATTCGTGAAATAACTTTAGATTAGAAGCATTTTCCAACATCCAATTCTTACTTTTGCTTCACTTCTCTTCCTGCACATCTGAACAATCATATTCAGAAGTCTTTCGGCACAGAAGAATAAGCATATTCCTCCAAGAGCCATTAGTCCCAACCAGATTTCAGCATTACTATGAGTGTGTGACGCCTCCTGGTCATGACTGTGGTCCGGGTGGTCATGCTCATTATGTTGCTCACTGCTGGAATGCTTATGATCCTTACCTCCAACTGTTTTCATAGCCTGTGGTAAGTCATAAAACATTAAAAGTGAGGCTTAAGATCATTTCAAGAGGATGTAAATATAGCGAAAATCAGTCAACCTTAGTAATTACAATAGAAATTTAGGCAGTACCGTCTCAACGTATGGGCCCGCTGGGAACTTGCCCCGGGGGCCCCATGCTAATCTGTGTATGTAAAGTGACCATTTACATATTAAAATAAGTGGTTGTCGTAGAGGCCCCAGCGCACTGCTTTGCCGAGGGGCCCATAATGTTGTTAAGACGGCACTGCGATTAGGAATAAAGTCTTCAACTAGTGCGGACATGTCAGGTCATCTGATGAGGGCAATTCATAACATGCAGAAAATTCTTCGTTATTCCATTTTTCACTGGGATTCCTCCAGCTTCTGACACCATGGGTTAGATTGGGGTGTGTTACACTTGGTCCTTCAAGTTTAGGTACAAAATTTGGGGACTCCAACAAGTCCGTGGCAAAGTTCGCCCAGGTCTTTGAATGAAAGAGGTTAGATATATGGATGATTTGTTTGTTTTGTTGGTGTTTTAGGGCCCTTCTACTACGTAGTTTTAATGCAGAGTTTGCACAGACACTACGCAGTTACAACGATTTTGGGTAGTAGCAGTACCAATGTTCCAAAGCGGCCACCCATGTTAGTACTAGCTGGGGTTGCGTCGCTTAACCGCAGGGATCAGCATTGCCATTTCCTGATGTCCTCAAAGGACTGCACTAATTGACGGTTTTATCGTGAAGGCTGACGACTGATTTTCGGTCTAGTTACATTTGCCTCCTTTCTGAAATGAACATAAGCCACAAATGGCAGTAACAATAGGGTGACCATTTTTTCCGCGGGCCAATCCGGGACACTGACCCCCCCCCCTTCAACCAAGAAAAATTCTTTTTTTATCTTTTCAAAAAATTATTTAAAAAATAAATAAATGAAAACAAAACATACAACTACAGTTAAAAAATTTGAAAGTATGAATAATTTTGGCGATATGCATGTGACTCCCCACACATAAAAATATGCTTCAAATGGCATATCATTATACGTCCAATGCACAAACCCTTATCCCGCCTGTGGTAGGGTCGGGTCTGCAAGTTTTTATCCTCCACTCCCGTCTATCCCCCTCTTCCCCTACTCCTGGTGCCACCAATCATCTGCAGTCCCATAATTGAGAGAATAACTTCCTCCTCATCACATGCCTGCACCACCTCAACCTATTTTCTTTAAGATTTTCTACGATGTTTTCCACCCACCCCCAGCTACCATTAATGTAGTCGTTTCGGATGCTGTCCGCTCGTGACACTCCACTGATGTAGCGCAGCATTCGCATCTCAGTCACTTGCATTTTCCTTTCATGGTTCTTCATGACTGCCCAACAGCATACAGCATAGCTGGCCTAACGACAGTTCTGTAAGGCAAAGCGCAAAATGAGGCCGCAGGGTGACGCAGCCCTGCGAAATTCTGCTAGCAGGTAATCACCGCACATTGAATCGCAGTTTTCAACATACTGGTATGCAATTTGCGTAAACTAAAATGGCTTTCAACTTAACAGTGATTGCCTGCTAGCAGAATTTCGCAGGGCTGCGTCACGTTGCGTCACCCAGCGGCCTCATTTTGCGCCTTGCCTAAACGTTGCCTTTCAATTTATTGGGACCCGTTGGACGCGCAGGACTCCACCTGCCTGTCTCTACTTTAGCCATTTGTACGAAATTTATTTCGCTTTTTTCATGCCGATGTATCTGTAAGGCGGGTTCGCCGCTTCAAGTTTGTCCCTGCGCATCCTTTCCATGACTTACGGGCTAAGATGTTTCCTTATGCTCTGTTTAGCCGGTGGAATGAGTTGCCTTATGATGTAAGGTCTAGTTTGTTTCTGTGTTCCTCTTTCCGCTGTTTGCATAGTTGTAAACATTTTTGTGTTAAGCTTCGCAATGTTTATTTGCCCAACAGGTAAATTTACCTTTTTGGTATTGTGTACAATTTTGGTACGTTAAATAAAATAATAATAATAATTTCGACAAATCATTGAACCGATTGTTAATTCCGGGACGGATGGTCACCCTAAGTAACAACCATATGCTCATTGAATAAGGAACCTTCAAACTTACATGGGGCAGAAGATGAAGCAAAGCATCTCCCGTTAGAGAACCAACGGCCAATGCAACAAGGAACTGAAGCAAATATTTATAACAGAATTTCTGAATTATAGGAACTACAGCCACGCTAAACAGTCCAGTCACACTTATGACGAGTACAGCCATAGTGCTGTAAAACCAAGCTGAAAATATCAAATTAAAAAATGAACAAGAGAACATTTTTTTACATAAGACAATTTCAAATCCCCCTTCCATAAATTATGAAATTACCATAATGGTTTGATTCATCTTTAGAAGTTATTGATTCTTTCAGAATATCGTCCCCATCAACGTTCGGCTTATGATAATGGTAAGCATAAGGTAAGTTGTGACGACAATCCTTTCTATCCAACTGATATAAAATAACGGGACATAAAAGTAAAAACGCTGTTTCAGATATGTTTTGGGACAAATTATCGATATTTGCCGTGGAAAGAATTTCTGACGGACTCAAGCAACTTTCTGCCTGGAATAAAAAAAAGGAGTATTTTAAACTTCAAAAATGAAAAATGTTGTTAGAGATGCAACAGAGGAATACTTACTTCGGTAATGACTAGAGATTTATTTCGAGGATCTACATACTGATGTCGATGAGATACAACAGTACTTTCTAAATAAAAACATGATGACAGAAATTAAGCGAACATTCCCTAAATTGTTTCGGTTTCCCTCTCCCACACAAAGCCACACGTACACCATCTTAATAAGATGTCATTCTAACGATAATAAACACCTTCCGTCTGCGCAAAAGGAGTGTTTGAGTAAAGATAAAGAAATTAGACAAAAATTTCTCAAATCTCATGCAACAGTAAAAATTTCATATGAAACACAAACATTAATTATTCTCCGACAGCAGTCATTTGTCGCAATCATGACTTAGTACAGACACTTGTCTTGCCCTCCTCTGTACCACAATCGTCCCACAATTGAAATAATCCTGTTGTTGTTGTTTGTTGGTGTTTTAGGGCCCTTCAACTACAAAGGTCATTAAAGCCCCGTGCACAGCATAGTTCTGATGCAGAGACTGCACAGACACTATACTAATGCGACGATTTTTGGGTATTAGCAGTACCCAGTTTTCCCAAGCGGCCTGCAATATTTTGCAACCAATCAATCAATCACTGTATACCAGGGGGTCTCCAAAAAGTTTGATGGGGGAAAGGGGCGGATTAAAATTTTTCAAAAGCTGGCGTGATCTCGGAGTGGTAATAACAGCTCGGAGGGTTAATTACATATTCTCATTAAATGCGATTTTTATTAAGCATATGCATATTTTGGAATTTCAGTTTCTAAAATAAGTTATTGAAGTGTGAACATATTTCTCAATTTCATCATCATACCCTTATCCCGCCTGTGGCAGGGTCGGGTCTGTGGGTCCATTGAACATGCTCTGACTGGAGACACCCCAGTCAGGCGTCTGGTTGTCTGTGGGGGGATGCCGGCCTACCCCACTGCTCCAACACCGGATTATAGAACCAAAATAGAAATTTTGGCAGGTAAATTAATGCTTTGTTGGTTATAATATTGCATGGTGTCTGACCTATCGCACAGTAAGGATAATACAACAGGAGTCAGGCTCACGCCGGAACATATTTCTCAATAAATATAAAAAATAAACAGCTTGTTGCCACTTCTTTTTTAAATTTTGTATTCGTGTTTTAATAGTAGTTTTAAAAGGTGTGAAGGTTGGAAAAATAAAAAGCCCGTGGGCCGCATTGTATATGCTCGCGGGCCGTATGTTGGAGAACCCTGCTCTACACCAACCAATCAATGTGCTTCTCATAATAAAAATAAAACAGTATACAATATACAGTACATAGCAGAACCCTACTTTAGTGCTGGGCATTAATCACATATAGTAAAAGCTATCACCAAAAGATGAAAGAAGAGAAGCGAGAACGAGACGAGACAGGGGAGAGAGAAGGGGAGGAAAGAGGACATGATGACAGCTTTGAAAGTGAAAGGAGAGAGACGGAGAGAACACACGGGAGAGGAGACAGAAGAATTTAAGGGAGAGAAAAAGAGAGGTTAGAGAGAGAAAAAGGAGAGGAGTTAAGAGAGAAAGATACTGAGGGGAGAGAGGAGCTAGAGAGGGAGCGAGAGAGACAGAGAAGAGAGGGAGCGGGAGAGACAGAGAAGAGAAGG